>OY856188.1:85830060-85962959 GCA_963693315.1 Diogma glabrata | reverse complement strand
AATTTTGAGCACACCGAGTTGGGTAATCGTGTACGGAAGCTATTTGAGTAAGAATAAAATTATTTTTAATCAAATTGTGTTTTGATTTAAAGATTAGGAGTATTAACTCATAATCAATTAGGAATTTCAGTGGTAAGACGTTATTATCATGAAGAAGCCTGGTTGGGCAATTATACGGAAGATTTTTAATTGACCTAATTGTTTTATTATTGAGCACCTGATAACCTGTATTCTGAACGCCGCAGTTGTTTCCCATATAGGCAATAGGTATCGAATATGACTCATAACATGAGCATGGAATATAAGATACTTGATTTTTGTAGGTAAAATATTTTTTAAGCGATATAAAATGAAGCTAGTGTTTCATATTATATTTTTTCTATGTGTCTATCCCAGTTCAATTTATAATCTATAGTAAGCCCCAAATATTTAGCTTCATATATTCTTTCTATCGGCACATTATTCAGTTTGAGATAATAGTTGCTTAATTGATCGAATGTTTTATTTTTAGCTTCAAAAATTAGATAGTCCGTTTTGTTTGCATTAAGTTGAAGATGATTAAGACTGGCCCATTTTTCAATTTGAATTAGGTCTGCTTGCATTTTCAAAATCAAATCATGACAATTAGTTTCTTCATACACAATTATCATATCATCAACGTACATTTGTAATTACTTCGGTCTGAAAGACCTAAGTATTACATTCATGAGCTCAAAGTGAAATTCTTACCCCCACTTTTTTTGACATTTCTCGACGTTTTAGGACCTCCTGATTCTAAAAAAGCAAAAAAAAAAAAAAATGTATGTCTGTCTGTCGGCCGGCCGTCATTACCTACGCTGCAGGGAAAACTACTGGAGGGATTTCAAAAATTGTTTTTTCTAAAAATAGGTATACTCAAGGGACAGGTCCGAAAGGACGCTGTGTTCGATAACTGTACCGGAAGTGTGTCAAAAAAATCATTAAGTGTGTCAAAACAAGGAAATTTGCATATTTTTGGCTTAAAAAACGTTTATTTTAAGTGATTACGAGTAGGAACATTGAATTTGGAGAAATCTTGATGGTCGGGATTGGTATGTGAGATCAAAAACTAGATTATTGCATTATAAGTTTGTCAAAAAAAAGTTGTCAAGTGTGTCAAAAGAAAGATTTTTGTTTATTTTTTTACCTAATTTTTTGGAAAAAAATATAAAATTAATTGTTTGTTTGAAATGAAGTTTTATTATTATTATTGAGAATTATGGCATTATAAGTTTGTCAAAAAAGTGTTGTCAAGTGTGTCAAAAGAAAGATTTTTATTTTTTTTTATCCAATTTTTTGGAAATAAAATTGTTTGTTTGAAATGAAATTTTATTATTATTATTGAGAATTATGGCATTATAGGTTTGTCAACAAAATGTTGTCAAGTGTGTCAAAAGATTTTTATTTAGTTTTTTACCCAATTTTTTGGAAAAAAAATAAATTGTTTGTTTGAAATGAAATTTTATTATTATTATTGAGAATTATGGCATTATAAGTTTGTCAAAAAATGTTGTCAAGTGTGTCAAAAGAAAGGTTTTTATTTATTTTTTACCCAATTTTTTTAGAAAAAAATAAAATTAATAGTTCGTATGACATGATATTTTATTATTATTATAGAGAATTATGGCATTATAAGTTTGTCAAAAAATAATGTCAAGTGTGTCAAAAAATGATTTCATTTAATTTTTTAGCCAATATTTTGGGAAAAAAAATGTAGCTGTTTTTATGACGTAAATGTAATTTAAAATGAAATTGGACATGGAAATTTTTGAATTTGTTGTAGTTTTTGAAATATTTTTGGAATTTTGAAAAGTTTGTATTTTTGATTTCGTAATAATTTTTGCAATATTTTTAGAATTACGGCAAAAGTTTTAATTTTTGATTTTGTAAGAATTTTTGAAATATTTTTAGAATTTTGAAAAATTTTTAATTTTTGATATTATTATAATTTTTGGAATTTTGAAAAAAGTTTGAATTTTTGATTTTGTAATAATTTTTGCAATATGTTTAGAATTTTGGAAAAAGTTTCAATTTTTAAGAATTTTTGAAATATTATTGGAATTTAGAAAATATTTAAATATTTGATTTTATTCTAATTTTTGGAATATTTTTGGAATTTTGAAAAAGTTTGATTTTATTTAATTTAACAATATTTTTGGAATTTTCATTATAATTTCCCGGCAACGTATTGATGTTTGGTGTTAGTTTTGTAATAAATTTCTAAACAGAGATAAAAAATACTTGTACTTTAACAAAGAGTCATGTTTGATATACATCGCTGCCCAAAACTAAAAACCATGTCCTCATAAAAGTTTTTTGCCGAAAACTATATCAAAATCCTTAACCCAGACCGAAGTCTTGATATCTCAGAGCTGTGAGATTTCAGCCCCTCCATATTTTTTGGCTTAAAAAACGTTCATTTTAAGTGATTACGAGTAGGAACATTAAATTTGGGGGAATCTTGATGGTCGGGATTGGTATGTGAGATCAAAAACTAGATTATTGCATTATAAGTTTGTCAAAAAAATGTTGTCAAGTGTGTCAAAAGAAAAATTTTTATTTATTTTTTTACCTAATTTTTTGAAAAAAAAATAAAATTAATTGTTTGTTGGAAATGAAATTTTATTATTATTATTGAGAATTATGGCATTATAAATTTGTCAAAAAAATGTTGTCAAGTGTGTCAAAAGAAAGATTTTTATTTATTTTTTTACCCAATTTTTTGGAAAAAAAAATTGTTTGTTTGAAATGAAACTACTTCGGTTTTATTATTATTATTGAGAATTATGGCATTATAAGTTTGTCAAAAAAATGTTGTCAAGTGTGTCAAAAGAAAGGTTTTTATTTATTTTTTTACCCAACTTTTTGGAAAAAAATAAAATTGTTTGTTTGAATTGAAATTTTATTATTATTATTGAGAATTATGGCATTATAAGTTTGTCAAAAAAAATGTTGTCAAGTGTGTCAAAAAATGATTTCATTTATTTTTTAGCCAATTTTTTGGAAAAAAAAATGTAGCTGTTTTTATGACGTAAATGTAATTGAAAATGAAATTGAACATGGAAATTTTTGAATTTGTTATAGTTTTTGAAATATTTTTGGAATTTTGAAAAACTTTGTATTTTTGATTTTGTAATAATTTTTGCAATATTTTTAGAATTTCGGCAAAAGTTTTAATTTTTGATTTTGTAAGAATTTTTGAAATATTTTTAGAATTTTGAAAAATTTGTAATTTTTGATTTTATTATAATTTTTGGAATTTTGAAAAAAGTTTTAATTTTTGGTTTTGTAATAATTTTTGCAATATTTTTAGAATTTTGGAAAAGTTCGAATTTTTAAGAATTTTTTGCATATTATCGGAATTTAAAAAAAGTTTAAATAATTGATTTCATTGTAATTTTTAGAATATTTTTGGAATTTTGAAAAAGTTTGATTTTATTTAATTTAACAATATTTTTGGAATTTTGATTATAATTTTCCGGCAACGTATTGATGTTTCGTGTTAGTTTTGTAATAAATTTTTAAACAGATATAAAAAAAAATACTTGTACTTTAACAAAGAGTTATGTTTGATATACATCGCTGCCCAAAACTAAAAACCATGTCCTCGTGAAAGTTTTTTGCCGAAAACTATATCAAAATCCTTTACCCAGACCGAAGTCTTGATATCTCAGAGCTGTGAGATTTCAGCCCCTCCATATTTTTCCGTTCAATTTGAGAGTAAACACATCATTAACATATATATTGAAGAGAAGTGGACCAAGCTTTGAGCCTTGTGGAACTTTATCTTACTGTTACCATACTTTGGTCAATTTTTATGGATTGCATTCGGTCTTTCATGTAAGAGATAAGAAGCTTTAGAGCACTACCTTTAACGCCGTAGTGATTTAGTTTGCCACTTACTATTATTGGTTCAACGAAATCAAAAGCTTTTCTTAAATCAATGAGTAGAATAGAAGTAATTAATTTTTTGTCCATACTATCGCGCACGTTTGCAATCATTTGCGATACAGCTGCAAGGGTGCTAGAGTTAGTACAAAACCCAAACTGATTTTCATTAATAACCTTCTTATGCCCAATTTCTTCACACAAAGTTAAACCTCGGTTAAATTTAGCTCGAGTTTAACCCAAGTTTAATTACATAATTGGATTTCTACGCACCAAAAAATCTCGAGTTAAATTTAACCGAAGGTTAAATTTAACTAGACATTTGATCACCAGTTAAATTTTAAACTGCGCGTTATTTCTACCATGACGCTCGAGGTGGCGTGTTTGAGAAAGTAGAAATACGTCAAATTTTGAATTATTTATATATTAATATTTAATCTTCTATCTTCTATCTATATAATCTATATAATATATAATATAAATAAAAATGTAAATGTTCGTTTGTTCAAAATAGGTAATCTCCGAAAGTACTTGATCGAATCTTTTGAAATTTGGACACAACGTTGCATTCAAATACAGGAAGGTTGTTACATATTTTTTTTTTTTTTTTTTTTTTAATTTTTTTTTTTTCGTTATACATATGTATATGTTTTATAACGTAGGCTGTCAACAATTACAAGTGTCTCACCTGCTTTATTCTCAAATCACTCAACTTTATGGTCGATTTTAACTTCATTCTCAATTTAATCGATTAGTTTCGTATAGTGATAGGCCCAAAGATTATTTTATCTAATTTGTAAACCAATAAGGTTGCAACGTGTTCTCCTTTCGGTAGGACTGTCCTCGGTAGGAGCAAAAATGTCCGCAGTTCTTCGGTAGGACTGTCCTCGGTAGGAGTAAAAATGTCCGCAGTTCTCATATGCTATAAAAATATTCTCCTTGAAGCAATCTGTAATACAATATTTTACACTGAACAAAATAGATCTTTTTGCTACATATTTCTCCCAATAAACATATGGATCAGGAAAATAAAAAATCGTGATTGCACCTTTACTTATATCAAAGTAACTGATTATTAAAATTTGTGTCGCAAGGTTGGTAACAATATCAATTAATTTACATTGCTCTATAATATATGTGAATATCTTTACTTTTACTATATCGCACGATCAGGTGGTGAACCATTGTTTAAGCAATTTTGGATTCAATCCACCGTTAAACATCTGTTTTTTTTAAATAACTTCTGTTACTAATTATCTGTTCATAGTATAATAAATGAAATAGCTGATCAGCATATTATTTGTGATTGTTATAAATTAAAGCATTTGGCTACAGAAAACTTACCATTTTGAAGGAAATTTAAATATATAAAACAGTACTGTGTATGAATAACTAACTAACAACTTGCGCTTATTGATTTTTATGAAAGTGCCAATGAATCAGATGGTAAGTTTAGCTGTATTTCTGAGTACTTAAAAACATTAAATTTAAGTGATTCGAGTGTAGCAATACCATTGAATGCCGATAACATCAATACGAATTTGCATGCTTTCATCCATCATAAATAAATAAAAGGGTTACAGAAGTAATTGTCGTATGTGCAATCAAATATTCCAAAGCTAACGTTTGAACAAAAAACAATTTACAACTAATGCAAAATGTTGATAACGGGGTTGGAGGAATCTTTTTCTTAGATGCGCCAGGAGGAACTGGCAAAACGTTTCTAATCAGACTGATTTTAGCAGCAATTCGATCGCAAAATAGCATAGCTTTAGCTCTTGCGCCGTCCGGTATAGCTGCGACATTGCTACCAGGTGGAAGAACTGCTCATTCCGCTTTGAAATTGCCATTAAACATGCAATTCATTGAAACGCCCACATGCAACATTTCCAAAGGACCGGGGATGGGAAAAGAATTGCAGAAATGTAAACTAATCATTTGGGATGAATGCACAATGGCGCACAAAAAATCACTTGAAGCGTTTGATCGATTATTGCAAGATTTGTCTGGAAATACCAGACCATTTGGGAATGCATTAATATTGCTTGCAGAAGATTTCAGACAAACATTACCTGTAGTTCCCCGATCAACACCAGCGGATGAAATAAATGCTTGCCTGAAATATTCTACTTTGTGGCGACACGTAAAAAGGTTAAAATTAACTACAAACATGCGCGTTCTCCTCCAAAAAGATAAATCAGCTGAGATATTCTCATATCAATTGCTGAGAATTGGTGACGGAAAGGTGCCGGTTGATTTAACAAAAGGACGAATTTTACTGCCTCATAACTTCTGAAATTTAGTGCCGTCAAAAGAGGAAATAATTGAAAAAGTATTTCCTGATATTCAAATTAATCATAAGAATCACGATTGGCTGAGTGAACGAATCATTCTTGCAGCCAAAAACAAAGACGTCAATGAACTTAACAGTTTAATTCTGTATATTCAAAGCGAGGAAGTCACATACAAGTCCGTAGACACTGTCATGGAAGCAGATGAAGCAGTTAACTATCCAACAGAATTTTTGAATTCACTTGATCTACCAGGGATGCCACCACATGTACTGCAATTAAAAATTGGTGTGCCAATCATCATGTTGCGTAATATCAATCAGCCAAAACTTTGAAATGCCACGCGACTCACAGTAAAAAAATTATTGAGCAACGTAGTAGAAGCAACAATCTTGAATGGAGCTTTCAAAAGTGAAGATGTCCTCATTCCTCGCATACCCATGATACCAACAGATATGCCATTTCAATTTAAAAGATTGCAATTCCCAATTTGATTGGCATTTGCAATCACCATCAACAAAGCTCAGGGCCAAACATTGGAAGTATGCGGTTTAGATCAAGATAACTATTGTTTCTCACATGGACAATTATATGTTGCGTATTATATGTTCTAGAGTTGGCAAACCAGGCAATCTCTATAACCATACAGTCAATGGATCAACAAAAAACAGTGTATACCCTCAAGAATTATGAAATAAAACATATTAGAAAGGTGAGTGTTTTGTTTTCTTTATTTCTTATATTCAACCAGACTTAAGCCGCAATTAGACTATTGCAGAACTCTGCAATATTTCTGCAATGGTAGTGTGTAAAATATTCATTGCAAAAAAAATTGGCAATGAACTCATTGCAAAACATTGCAATGACTCATTGCAATGTATTGCCATGAGTTCATTGCCAAACTTTTCTGCAATGAATATTTTACACACTACCATTGCACGACTATTGCAGAAATATTGCAGAGTTCTAATATATATTGCGGCTTAAGCCACTGCAACGCGTGGCCGGGTCCAGCTGGTATATAAATAAAGATTTTCTTGCCGTTACAATAAAATTTTTTTATTGTTATTAAAGTTATAATAATATGCAATAATGTTTCTTGGATTTGAAATAATTTTGATTTACAGCGTTTACAATTGGTAGCGTGTATTGTTTTTATTTAATAACTATATTTAATAACCACCCATTGCAACCTCGCTTTACGTAGTCCTGCTTTATGGTTTCAATTTATTAGTTGACACTTATATTGGGGTGTGGTGGTTTATTGAAAATTTACAAGAAAAGCTTGAATAATTCTTTTTGCTTCAACCGGGGTTTCTGAGTCTTCCGAGTCTTTGTCAGTCTGTCCAGCCATTTGCCTATCCACGCTATTTATTGATATACTACTTCTATTGTACTTCAAAAATTAAATTCTCAAGATGTATTACAATTCAAAAAATTGATTCTACAAGTACAAAACATGGTTGAATAGAAGTTATCAAAAATATCAAAACAATAAATAATAATTCTTCTAAATAAATTAGAGGAAATTCAAGAAAATAATTTACATATATAAAAATCTATAATATCAAAAATTGATACTTATATACAATCAGAATCAGAAGTGCATATTAATTATTATAATCAGAATTCCATGTTATTATTCCATATGTTAAAAGTATATACATGTTAAATTCTATACAGTCAGTCCTTGTTTTTATTTTAATATAACATCAATTTTTTTAAATGACATTTTATACTACGGAATTTTTCAAATAATTATAAAAAACGTACATTAGTACAAATGTGCATCCATATTAGCGCTATTTTCCAGCGTTGCCGTAGCTTAACTTTGGACTTACTAACCATAGTTTTGATGAACTTCAACTTGAATGAAGAAATCCGATTTAAGTTTAACAGCCGGTTAAATTTAATCTCGAGTTAGTTAATCTCGAGTTAGTTAAATTATGAAGAAATCGGGTATTAGTGGTACAAAACGACTCTAATCTATTGTACAATATACTTTCAAAAATTTTTGAAAACACAGTAAGTATAGAAATTGGTCGATAGTTACTAGGGATTTTGTTTCCAGCTTTTGTTTGTTTATAACATTCAGAATTTCACTTTCATTCGTAGGCTCAAATTCAGATTGCCAAACTCCAAAATTTTCTTCGTTGATATTGGTAAATTCAGTTGTTAGTACACTATTATCAGGTATAATTTCATTTACACAGTTTACAAAATAATCGTTAAAAACTTCACAAATTTCTTTTGGATTATCAATCAAATTAAAATCTTTTTCCAGGACAATTTTAGGTTTATTAAAAACATATTCATAAAAAAACGGTTTGCGCAACTCTTTCCATGGATTCAGCTAACTTTGTATACTTTTTATATTGGTCAGAAAAGTATGTGTTTGACCGGTGGTACTTTACTTTTAATTTGTAAAATCTGTCCCTAAGCTTTATTTTTGATTTAATTTCATTGGTAATCCATGGAATTTGTTTTGCTTGTGTTTTTTTTTGTTAACGTTACTTTTGTAAATTGTTTTATAGTATTTTTGCAGGTATCAAATGTCTTGGACTCCAATATTTTTTTGTAATTTCATGTTTATCTTTTTTATCGTATATTGTAAAAATGTACTTTGATGGCTGAGTTGTGAAGGGTTTGTAAATTGTTTGCCAAAGCTTAGCAATATTGAACGGTGATCACTGATATCTGAATCAATAATTGATAGATGATATAGTGTGGGGTAAAAATATCAGTAATGACATGATCAATGATCGTTCCAATTGTATTAGATATTCTAGTGGAATGATCTTCATCCATGCAGTTTAATGCTACAAATCCATTTGAATTATGAAAATCTTGAAAATTTTGCGTTATGGTATCATTCAAAGTTCTCAGATTTATATTAACCTAGTCACCAGTATATAATGGCCGTGGCCCATTTCTCAAAATTGCCGATGACAATGAAATTTTGACGTTTCTCGCTGAAATATTAGTTTTTGTTTTGCTTTATTTTCTTCCACAAAAATTAAATTACGAAAAAATAATTATTGAAAAACAAATTTTATTTGAATTTCAACACATTGGCCGTGACCCATTTCTCAAAAATGCCGATGAAATTGAAATTTTGACGTTTCGCGCTGAAATATAATTTTTTGTTTTGCTTTATTTCCTTCCACAAACATTAAATTTCGAAAATATAATTATTGGAAAATAAATATTATTTGAATTTCAACACAATCTGTCAAAATTTACTCAAGTAGGATAGCAGAGTAAATTGAAATTGTTTAGTCGATTTGCAGATTCAATTTCAATTTCAATTTCATCGAGAAATGGGTCACAGCCAATCTGTCAAAATTTACTCAAGTAGGATAGCAGAGTAAATTGAAATTTTTTAGTCGATTTGCAGATTCAATTTCAATTTCAATTTCATCGAGAAATGGGCCACAGCCAAAGTTTACAAAACATGCTTACAAAATGCTTAAAGGATTAGACGAATTTTCAAAGGATTAGACAAATTATACTTAATTTTTATGCAGTCTAGTAGACTATAATGTTCATTTTCATCTTCATTTTCAATCGTGTTTGGTTCAATCATGTTTGTTTTTTTAAATTTATTTAGAAAACAATAACTGAAACGTTGATTGCTGGTTAGTGAGTGGTTATACTGGTAAAAATGCGGTAGTAGGAACCTTTTGTGAGTGGCGAAAAGTAATAAATTACTTGATACAGCATTCAAGCGGCCAGATGTCTTCCATATAAGCTCTATCATACGATGCAGGATCCAGGCCGACTTTAAATGAGATAAAATTTGATCTGTTCCTATCAGCATTCTTTGACATTAGTTCATAGCATTCAATGTCTGGAAGCTGGCAAATAGTTTTGATAATATGGTGGTAACCTCACTTAGTTGCGTCAATGATTGCATAGTTTGTTAGAGCATCCCATGTTTTATTAAGCAGTCATCACAAACAAATCAAACATTCGCCGTGTTGTCACATAATTTCGTGGTTGCATTAGATAAAGTCCAGCAAGTGTAGTGTAGCATTTTACCACAGTCACCAAAACATTTCAAGATATTATTGTGAATGAATTTTGCATCACACTTATGGCCTTTACTGTTGTTGCACATTATGACAATAGTATATTACATATCTAGAGTTGTTGTTGAGTTGACAATAGTATATTACATATTTAGAGAGTTGTAAATAGCATTTTACATTTTGAAAATGCTTTACAACTCGAGATTTGTTATATGCTTTTTCTACGACTTTGTTTTAATGCCCAAACGCATATAATTACTTGAAAAAATGAACTACTAATTATAAATTAAATGCAAATAGTTTACAAATTGTGGTAGGCTTTGCATTAGTTAAAAATGAATTCAAATATTTAAATTTTAAAAATCAAATTTTTCTTTAAATAAAAATTTTTCTTTTTATTAAAAGCGTGCGGTAATATATATATATATGAAAATCCATTACCGCACGCTTTTTTTTACTTACCGCACGCTATTTGAAATAATCAATTTACATGTCATGGATAGTGTGAAATAATTTATAATTTACTGTGATAGGAGTAGAAAAATTACATTATAAAAAAAAGATAAAATAAGTTACTTAACTTAATAAAAAAAGAATAGTTTATTAAACAGCGACTTTTGTGTTTCAAGATATCAACAAATCTATAAGTGGATCCATAAATTTGATTTTTAATAATACAAACAAATTAAGAAATAGTGTTTTTATTTGGTATAGCATATAACTACGAAATTACGAAATATTTATTTTATTAGCTTAATATGACAAACTTTTGTTAATGCATGGAGTGTGACGTTTAAAAAATGAGAAGCTGTAGCACTGCAAACTGTTTCATAAAGTGATTGGAAGAATTATGGGAAGGTGCAGCAAAAAGTTAGGATGTAATTGAACATAAAACCGAACTGTGAAAATGGTTTACAGAAATATTCGTTTAAATAAAAGGTTTTTCTTATTTAGTATGATGCAGTTGGAATGGAGATGGTGCACAATTCCTAATTAAACATTATGTTTACGAAACAGTCACGTGGACAGAAACATGTGACGTGGTAAGCGTCCTGCCGTTTCTTGAATTCAGAAAAAAATGTAGAGATCAGCATAAAAGAAAAAGCTTGCATACAGGGTTATAAAAACAGTATAAAATATCAAGTATATGACGAAGAGGTTGGGATGGCGTTTAAAGTTACACACATAGATCGTTTTGTTGGGTTAACATCCACAAACTAAAATTTTTCGCACATCAGTTTCTTAAACGTCAAAGAAGTAAAAAGAGATATTTTTACCGGTATGTTTTCTAAAAATCATATAATACCAGAAAACTGAACTTCAGACTTACATGAAAGCTGTACACGGATAAAAATAAAGCTATGATTGCAGGTTATAAGTTTTGTATAACATAATTATAAATGTTTATTCCCGATAACCACCTTTTATAATATTATTGTAATATTCATGACTTTAAGGCATCAATTTTTATGCATATTTGGTCGTGGAATATAAAACGTTGGCATAAAGTTTTGATAAAAACAAAACAATGATTACTATTCATAAACAATGAATAAAAAAATTATAATTTTTCATGCCTGATAATCAGTTTATATTTAAAAATGTGCATGTAACAGAACTAGGAATTATGAAATTTTATGAATAGCAAGGTATAAAATATATTTTCACCAAATAATGATTTTTATTTTCTAGTTATTTTATATGTTTTGTAGGAATGGAGTATTCTTTATTAGTGCGAAATTTTAATATTAGTTTTTCGACAGTAAATATAAGTAAAAAATTAATAAACAAAAAAAAATATTTTTTATAATTCACTAAAAAATTTTTGTGTTAGGTGAGTTGTATATATACAAACTTTGTGAAATTTCAATATGATAGATAAATATAAAAATATGTAATATGAACATAAGGTTTAGTACATATATGATTATAACGTAACTTACGAGTATGACAAATCATATGACTATGAGGTTTTCGATATCTCGCGACACTTCATCAAAATTCAAATGCTAGGAATGCAAATGCCTAGTTCGTAATTTATTTATTACTAAGCGCCATAAATTTATGAATTATGGGCATATTATTTTATTAAAAATAGTTATATTTTGTTCCCTAGTAAATATATAAAATTTTTACAACAAAGTTATTTATTTATTTCTAATTGGTCATACTACGTACCCGATACTCATAAAATTCTATGAATAATATTCATAATAAGCTTCTTAGTGATTTTTTGAAAAAGTATACCTTATAAGTATATAATACACCTGGCTTATTCACGGTTGAGAATTAACGTAATTTAAGCATGGAATATAACTTATTAGGCAGAAAAAAACCTCGATTTCTATCTGTGTAATCATGACAAAAGTAACTTTTATTAAATTCAATTGTAATAATTTAGTTGAGTTATTTTAATCAAGCAAACAAGTTCATTCAAATCAAATTTGTTTTCTCCAAAAATCACTCAAATGATTACTGCCTACTGGTGACCCTCATGAATTAAATTATGAATCAAACTGATGTGCTTTGACTTAGACCGGTCATTTTGCCTAAAATTAAAAACAATGGTTGTATACAAGAAACAAGAATTAATAATAACAATACTTATAAATTATAATAACATAATAAAACAGATAATAAAAAAAAGAAAAATTCTAATTTACAATTAATCATAATCTAAATAAAAATATTAAATATCATTTATTTTATCAATAATTTTGAAGAAATTTAAAGTGTTGGTAATGTTTGATTCATTATCTCCCAGTAATTCATCAAGATGACTAGAAAGTTTAAGATTACACCGTTCCCTATTGTATTTACCACATTCTAAAAGAATGTGCCGTATGGAAAGAGGTAATTGACAAAATTCACAATATGGTTGAGGTTCTTTTTTAAAAATATGGACATGAGATAATCTAGTGTGTCCAATAATTCTTAACCGTGTTAAAACTGTTGCTTCTCTACGTGACGATCTAGAAGATGTTGACCATTTTCCGATAGTTTTTTTAATTTCATATAGTTCGTTATTTCCGAGTGAGCTCCATTCTTGTTGCCATTCTGCATTTATTACTTTTTTAGCTATTAATTTTAAGTCTTGATAAGGCGTTTTGATACTTTCCCAAAATAGTAAAATATTTGAAGTTTTAGCAAGCTGTAGCCCTATTCCGGTACATCGTGAAATAGGAATTGAGAAATAAATTATAGCAATTTTTTCATAACTAGTATTCTGTGCTGCGGGAAATAACAAATTTGTATTAGAAAATATTTCTTTATTTCATTTATTGCACTTTTTTCTCAATTCCTAATTTCCAGGGAAATGCCGGAATAGGCGTACAGATCAGCCTTTTCATTCCCTTGAATACCTGAATGTCCTGGTATCCACAAAAACACAATTTCAACCATGATTTGTAAATTAAATAGAATTGAATACGGATTTTTCGAGAAATTGGATTTGTAGTAAACATATTTTCAATGGATTTAAGTGCACTAAAAGAGTCTGTAGCTATAACATATTTTCTTGCGATAGATGCAAATGATATTGCTATGAGTTCAGCACTTAAAACAGAATAATATGGAGGTAACCGAAACTGTTTTTCATTTGTAAGATCTGTATAGTTGGTGCTAGACGTTATCAGATGATTTCGATCCATCAGTGTAAATGAATGTAAATTCATTATAATCATTAAGTATTTTTCTAAAAAATATTTGACAGATTTCTGAATTATATTCCTCTTTTGCAAATTTGTTCATTGAAAAGTTGATATTAGGTTTGTTTAAAATCCAATACGGGACTTCATAATATAAAGGTATCCAAACTTGCGGAATAGGATGAGATATTTTCTGAAGAATTTTGCCACCGATTTCAATAAACGAGTTTTTTAATCTGAAATCTGGATTTGTAGCTGCATTGGATGAACCATATAATGGATGAGATGGTTGACTAAGAATTTTAAATGTAAGAGCAGATATCCTTTGTCTTCTACGAAACTCCAAAGGCAGTAAACTAGATTCGCAGATTATACTTTGAGTTGGACTGCTTCGAAAAGCACCTGTTGCATACCTTAAACCCATATGATGTAAAGAATTCAGTAGCGATAAAATATTTTTTGATGCTGAGAAGAATATTATTGATCCATAATCTATTCTTGAAAGAATGATAGATTGATGTAGTTGAAGCATAACATCTCTATCACATCCCCATTCAAATGAACTCAATGCTTTTAAGATACGTAATCTTGCAACTATATTCTGTTTTAAATGAAATATATGTGTTTTCCACGTTAATCTTTTGTCAAAATGAACACCTGGAAATTTGTTTGAATTTACTATCTCAATCTTATTACCATTTATGTAAAAAAAAAATTCATATCACCAATGGAAACATTTTATAATGCTAACATAACGATTTCGATTTGAAGTTGCCATTTTGAAAAAATGAAAAACAAACTCTGTGTAGCCCCGCTAATGATATGAATTTTTTTCTGAGCTTGCTTAGAAATAAATTCTATATCACCAATGGAAAATATTTTTTTCCCCGATAGACAGCAAATATAAATTTTGCAGACTTATTTCAGTCAGCAAAGTGGCACTTTTCCTGCCTAGGCAGCAAAGCAAGTACTTTGCTGCCTAGGCAGCAAAATTATTAAACTTCATAGAAATAAACAGATATTGCGATTAAAAAAAAATTTTTTTAAATTTTGCTTTATTTTTAAAGTAATAATCATTAAATTACATATCATTGTAATTAATCGGAGAAAAAATTATAAGTTCAACTCGGCAGCAAGGTAGATTGACTGCCCTGGCTGAATTCCTAGCCTCGCTCGCTCGGCTATGAACTATCAGCCGCGGCAGTCAATCTACAACTTAAACAAATAACTATTTTTTAACTACTAACCTGAGAAATCGCCATTATATACTCAATTGCTGTAATGAGAAGTAATTTTTCTCACCCTAGGTCAATAATAATAATAAAAAAATTAGCTTGGTAAATATAATGACACATTTTCTTTTATTTTTAATTCAAATAAACAAAAAAAAACAAACATTAGATGATAGCCCCAACGTTTTTCAACTGGGCTATCATCAACTCGAAAAGTGAAGTTAGCATTATAAAATGAAAACGGTGTTATAAAATTTTTTCTGATTATCACATCCAGCACAATGCAGAACAAACATTGTTTTTCATTTTTTGCAAAAACTTTTACAACAAAAATCGTTTTAGCGTGTTAACTTTTGTCTATTGGTAATATGGATTGATTGATGGTTTCTGAGTAGCTTATGCAGCATAACTGTATCAACGTTTGTTATTATTTTTTCCAAAATGACGAAAACAGTTAGAGGACATATAAAACTGATAGTTACGACAATCTTAAAGTAGTTGGTAAAAATTACTCAAATTTTGATCTACAATGGTAATCTTCCCTATTCATCTAATTTAAATGTATTCATGAGAATTCATTTAAGTAAATCAAAAGTAGATTTTAACCGTAATCTAATACTCAGTACGGTCTAAACATACATTTGGGTAATATTTGGAGACGAAAAAAATACAAAACCATGAAAAAGATTCCAAACGCGGTATTACACTATGACAGCTTTTATTTCCGTTTCAAAAACGTGGATAGGAAGTTGATTTCAGATGCACTGTTTCTTTATATTAGTTGCCACTGTGGCATTCATTTCATTCCATTTAAACGAAATTTTACTTTGTGATTTTAAGTTCTTTTGTATACTCAATATCAAATGTATATCGGTGGAGTTTTTCGGCAAGATTTTCTTGTTGATTGAAGGCGCTTTAGCGCCTGAATATTGCAAACTAAACTTTATCAATGCTCAATCGCGTGTTATACGAATTGGTGATCGAAATTTAACAATTTAACACCGTCGCAATGTTGGTGATTTCATTGTTTTTTATAATGAATATTCAAGGATAATTAGCTGAGCAATATCTATACATAAACAACAACATAAGGATATGAACAAGGAACAACAAAATGATTGTCTGACGTTTTGCTGTCGACAAACGGCTGTAAAATTGAACTTTACAGCCGCTTGGGAGAAGGTTAAAGTCTTACCTCTTTTTACCTATAATGTTCGACCTTTCTTTTTATTTACGGGGTTAATTTTAACTGAAACACGTTGAATTTTTTCGGTGACATTTACTATATTCTTTATATATTTCGGTCAGTTTATGTGACCTTTCTCAAAAGCTGAAAATTATTTTTAAAATTAATACACATAATATAAAAAACATTATTCTTTAATTATGTTAAGCTTTACATACTATGTTTCCATGACCGAGTTAACCGGAATTATCTCGGATTATCCCGTCATGGAAACGGAGTTTTCGTTAAATTTCTTAACTCATCTTAACTCAACGAAAGTAGCGCGATTAGAGAAGGTTAACAAAAAACAAACACAAAACAAAAAAGTAAAAATGGCGTCGCGAGTATTTTGGAGTGAAGAGGAAAATAAAATTTTAATTGAAATTATTCAAGAAAAAAACTAGTAAATTAATAATAAAAAACATTAGTAAAATGTCCAATTTTTCCGTCGTGACCAAATCACTTTTTGTATTTTTCACTTAATGTATTTCAATACACAATTTTTGCTAACTCCAAGAATTTTTATAATATCACGGAAACGATACGGATTGGCGCCGCCATGTTTTTAACTCAACGAAACTCTTAATTCGAGTTAACTCTGTCATGAAAACGTAGTAACATTTACAAATGAGTTTTTAGAGAGAATTTTTATGTGATTTGATGCTTCCTCATCTCTACTCTCTCCAACAACAATTGCTCCGATGGAAAACACATAAAATCACATAAAATTTCTCTCTAAAAACTCATTTATAAATGTAAGGCGTAAGAGAATTTAAGAATAATGTTTTTTATAATATGTGTATTAATTTTAAAAATAATTTTCAGCTTTTGAGAAAGGTCACATAAGTTGACCGAAATATATAAAGAATATAGTAAATGTTACCGAAAAAATTCAACGTGTTTCAGTTAAAATTAACCCCGTAAATTAAAAGAAAGGTCGAACGATATAAAAAAGAAACAAAAAACCACTTTACCTATAATCAAAGCTGCAGTAAAGTAAGGTGACCAGATTTTAATATTGGTAAAGCGGGACACCATAGAGGGGTGGGGGGGGGGTGCTCTTATACGAAGCAGCAAAAATTTTAATAGAACGAAAAAATTATATAGTCATTTTTTTTAAATTTCATGATAAGTTCAATTTACAATATTTAATGAATAAAACAAATTATGTTAAGTATTATTTCATTCTCCGGAATATTTCTTATTTGCGCAAATTTTTTTTAGGAGAAGGTTACTATTGTTGTTAAAAAGGTCATGAAATATTTCACAAGAATTAATTAAATTATATTTCACACATAAAATGGCTTTCAAAGTCTCAAGTAGAGTTTCTGCTCGAAAAATCCGGTCTCGAGAAAGATTTGTTATCTTGAACTCCCAAAGCCAAATCTCAAGGAATTATTTCCACATTTTTGAGATTCTCATGTCTTGAGAAACATTATCTTGAGATTTAACAAATCACCATAAATCCGATTAAATTTTACAACTAAATGAACTTTTGGATGACTGTTGCGGACCCGAACCATCCTTGTATACATGTTGCCTACAACATACAACGCTTTAATTTGGAATCAAATTTATTTTATTTGATATTAATTTTAACAAAAGGAAGTTTTACCAACCGTATTCTTAAAATTTTAGAGGGGAGTCTTAGTATATAAATATATTATGTGGGATCTCACATGACAATTTACTATTGAGTCAAAATATGAAAATACGAGTAACGATTTCCAAAATTAGGGTAATAGCAAAATTATTTAACAACTCGCCAGTTCGCAATAATATTTTGCAAAAGTATATAAAAGAAATGATTGAGGAGAGAAACGAGTGCTAGAACTCCTGGATTGCAAGACTAGATGAAATTCTATTGAAACCAAGATTGACCGGTTTTTGCGAGTCAAAGCAACAGTTGTAAAAGCTTTAAACTATTTCAATTTAAATCATTTAAGGAATAAAAAAAAAGTTGATGTGGTTGTTTTAAATATTTTGAGTGCCATTCAAATAGCCACAAAATCAATAAAAGCTCTCAACCGTCAGAATGCCTCATTATTATCTGCAGAGGGAATCCTAAAATTTCTATTCAAATCCTTCCCGAAAAATAATTCAGAAATATGTATTCTCCAAATTGTTATGTGAAGTACAATCTCAAATTTTTAAAAGAAGAGATAGCTCACTAGTTTCATTATTGAAATTTCTACACTATCCAAAGTCATTTAGTCAACCTGAGGAAGATGAGTTTTATCTGTTTGCTTTAAAGAAGATCTATTTGCTCTAAAAGAATATTTCATAGCCAAGATTGAGGAAACTACCGTTGACTGAATAAAGTTTATTCACCAGCACTAAGACATCACCTTGGCTAGTGATAACTCACTGCTATTCGCAGTGATATGTGATATCTCACGTTAACTCGTATGTCAATAGCAGGGACTCACTTACCCTGTTGAGTCTGTCACTCCCGTAGATCAAAAATAAAAAAATTTACAAATCAATAAAAACTAAAGTAAAACTATAGTTAAAATACCTAAACTTTGACGAATTATTTTATTTTTCAAATTTTGATATAAATATAATTAAAAAGTATGAATAAGTTTATATTAAAGTTTATATAAGTTTATTTAAATAGAAGACAGAGTGAAGCTCAGTTTATGTTTAGTGTTTACTACACTATTGATAATAATTGTCATATAATTTTAATTTATTTATATATATTTAAACTAAGAAAATTTTTGTATTAATCATAACAAAATTGTTCAAATTTAATTTTCATCATTTGAATTCGAAATTCTGTTCAAAAGTCGGAACATTTTTAAAATGCCGCGGGACGCGGGACAAATTGTTAAAAATCGGGACTGTCCCGCCAAAATCGGGACGTCTGGTCACCTTACAGTAAAGTAACGCCATTTTCCTTTTTCCGGCGGCAGTAAAATAACTTTCATATTTTTACGGCGGCAGAAAAAAAGTGTCGCCATTTTTTCCATATTTTTACTCCGTCAGGAAAAGTAACATAACATAAGATTATTGGAATTAAAAGGTTGCTTTGATAAAAAAAATTTATTTTTTATTATTATATATTATTAAAATTTTATTTTTTATTTATTATTATTATACAAAATTAAATGTTTTTTACTTTTGGGACGTAATTATCAATTCATAAAATTCTTATGTATTAATTTCATATTTATAAAAAATTTAAACGTTTTCCAAAAAAATGATGTTTGTGTTTCGTCTATAATTGCCAAATTATAGACTTAACGCAAAAAGTAATACTTTAGCTCATTACTAAATAATATACTATTTTCGCAAATTTATGTAAGGTTTAAAATTATTACCGCTAGGGAGAAGGCAACGCCATCTTTTTCTTCATTTTTTTACGGCGGCAGTAAAGTTACTTTCATATTTTTATGGCGCTACTAAAGTGTCGCCATTTTATTTTCATATTTTTACGGCGGCAGTAAAGTAACAAAAATTTGATGTATTAATTTCATATTTATAAAGAAATTAAAAATTTGCCGATAAAATAGGGTATTTAGTTCGGTGCTACATCGACTAAGTTTGTATTTTATCACAAACAACGTTTTGTGGTTTGTGACAATTATAAATATCAATAAAACAAATTTTGTGCATTTAATCATATATGAAAGAAATAAATCATAATTTTATATTACCTTTAGATAACAATGCTATTATATAGAAGACTGAACAAAATCGATGGAACAATTACAAAAAACTCAACAAAAATTTACGTTGCCTTACTTATGTCTACAATAATTTTATTAATTATACACTTTAATTTCCACCATTATCGACTATTTGATAGTCTAATTCGAAGAAATGTTGAACCGGTAAGTAAACCGGAAAATTAAATTTACATTCTGAAAACCACTTAGATATAAGTTCTTTGCATATTTTTAGCTTCCACCATTATATATAATAACATCAACATATAAACGGGCTGAACAAGTACCAGAACTAATACGGCTTGGTAATACACTAAAGCATGTGACAAATTTATTTTGGATTGTTGTAGAAGATGCTGATCAAATTTCGGATTTAATTCAAAAGTTATTAGAACGGTTGGACGTTCCGTTTGTGTATTTAGTAGGTAAGCTTTAATTTCATATTTAATAATAAAAGATTTAATAATAATAAAATTGCTGGCACTTTATTTCCTAATAATATGAAAACTGGTCATATTGTCCATTGCCTATAGGGTAGGGTAAAGCAAAAATAATAGAAAAATTGTTATGTTTTATAGCACGAATGCCAGTGCAGTATCAGCAGCTTTTGACCAAACCGCGTGGAGTCTCAAATAGAAATCGAGGATTAGAGTGGTTAAGGGCAAACGCAGTCGATGGAGTTTTTTATTTTGCGGATGATGACAATACTTATGAGATTGAAATATTTAAACAGGTAAGTGTTGCACAATATTACAGATAAGTTTAATAATAAAAAAAACCGTTTAGCAAATAAGTATAAGTTTAAGAAAAAATATAAAAGCATGCATTGGTGCATAATAGAGTAGTCTGGGCGGTATAAAATACGATAGACTAAATGTTTTTAAATATTTTTGAAATAAAGTTTAAATTGAATGTAAATTGAATGTAATATCAAACGTCAACTTTTCTCGCCGTTAATTTCTACAGATGTAGATTCTTTTGAAAACATTTTACATTTTGTTTTATTTTTTAATTCCAGATGCGGTATACAAAAACAGTATCAATGTGGCCAGTTGGTTTTGTAGCCAAATTGTTTGTTAGCAGTCCGGTTGTTGTTAACGGTAAAATAATAAAATATTATGATGGATATTATGATGGTTGGTTAGGACCACGAAAATATCCTATCGATATGGCTGGTTTTGCCGTCAATGTTAGACTTTTATTAAATCGTCCAAGCGCCACAATGCCATTTCAAGCGGGATATGAAGAGGATGGGTTTTTAAGAAGTCTTGAACCGTTAAAAATGACAGAAATAGAGCCGTTAGCATCAGAATGTACTGAAGTTTGTATTTCCGTTTTTTTTACTACATTATATTGATATCAATTAAACCTAATTTTAAATATGATTAAGAACTAAGTCGAATCTATATGTTATAGATCTATCTCAATAATCTTTTGTGCAAAGAGTAATTTTTTTAAACTTACACAAAGTGAATAAGAGTGTGATAGTTGATACCTTCAATTCATAATACTTTCAGGATATGTTAGTAGTACTGTGATTAGAAAAAATGAAGTTTACCCCTTTCTTAAATCTTACGCGTTTGACCTTGAAAGGTAGTAAAAGTTTAAGGTCACGAGTATATTGTATGAATTATGTCATCATTCTAATTCTAAAACCATGAGCGACCCATGATATTTTTTTAATATGGAGAATTTTTATCACTAGAATAAATAATTTAGTGGGTGACTCTTGGTTTTGAGGGCCAAGGTTATTCGAAACTGATGTTTTTATTGTTTTTTGCCTTGTGATCTGAATAATCTGATGACGTTATAAGAAACCCACATCAATTGCTATTGAATTAATTACACAATATTATGATAGTACTGAGAAAAATTTAAAACACCATTGGTTGCTATTTGCCTTAGGCCTAAACGGTCTCAAAGTTGATAATTTTAAAAAAAGGTCAATTACTCTAGAAGTTATGAGTGAATTAGTTTGAGACACAGCTGTAATTATACTCCATGTGATGTAGTTTAAGATCCAGACTAAAAACCCATAGGACTGGTATTTGTTTTTTTAATACATGCTTTTTTCATCGTCCAATTATTTACATAATGTACCATTATGCACATTCATGCATAATGTACCATTCTTGCAGACAAAACTAGAAGTAAACGGCTATTGTATGGCTATACCTTTTTGTGCTGAGCAGCAGTTGGTTCCGGATCACAGAATAACGATCATGAACTTCCGAGGAGTTGAATGACTAAAGTAGATTCCAGCCATGCTCAGTTCGGATCTACCTCCTCAGCCCATCGGATATTCTAAAATGCAAGCGATACGTTTCAAAATGGGACGAAATCAAAAGGACAAAGAAAACCAAGAACCAAGAAACCAAGGCCATTTCACCACCACCACGTCATCAACAATTAGGATTATATCATTTTATTTATATTATTAAAATTTATCCCACGTTTATACCAGCAGATCACGTTGCTTGTTAAATATCATCTAAATTCCCCTGTAACAAATTTCAACTTGCATCAATCCTAGCAAGTCTATAAGAGTATATATAATATAAACAGTAATTAGAAGAGAGAAAATAATTAATAATTGGCTCAACTAGATTCTAACACAAGTTGTGTTGTCAAGAAAATAAAACATTTGTTCTTTCATTCACTAGCACAATGCACCAATCGGGGACTGGGGATGTATATATATATATATATATATATATATATATATATATATATATATATAATATATATATTATATATATATATATATATATATATATATATATATATATTATAATATATATATATAATATATATACTATATATATTAATATATATATATATATATATATATATATATATATATATATATATATATATATATATATATATATATATATATATATATATATATATATATGAGCAATTTCACGCAAGTTCAGCAAATTTTTGGGAAATTTTGACTTGACCCCTTTTAATTTTGGTTTATTTTTTGTTTATAGATAGTCTTTGATAAATAAAAAATACAAGTTCTCTTAGAATTTTTTTTTTCGACCAGGGGTCTTCACAGGGTGCCCCTCAATTTTTTGTTATTTTGTGATGTGACTGCATTTTGACGAGCGATTGTAGAAAAACTACTGAATCGATTTTCATAAATGATATGTCGTTGAATAGGTATTAGAACAAAGTTTTTAAAAATGTACACTGTTAATTTTTTGAAAATAATTTTTAACGGTGTAACATAAGAAAAAAACGGTGTAATTGAAAAAAAGATGGCATAGCCTCTTTTTTTTTTTTTTAAACTAAATTGAAGCTTATTTTATATCTAACCACTTGTGAAAGTTGAGGACACGCGTTATTTTTTGTTTTAAAGATAAAATTCGTTGTGCATATGACTGTCGGGAATCAGTTTTTTTTGTTCTGAAGGAAAATTATAAAAATGGCGTTATAAACTAAGAGATATTTTTTTTATGTTAAATATCAAATATTTTATTATTAGATGAACTTTTTAAAATATTATAAAAATTATATATGTAGTACAATAAATAAAATAAATACAATTGTTAAAAATGATTTACTTATTTTACAAACAGAAGTTTCTTTTGAATAGGAAAGCACTTCTGCAATTATTTTCTTTGTATTAGATGGCATAGAAAATGAAATGTTTATTTATCACTTTTAGTAATCACTTGTCACTCTTATAAAAAATAATTTGACAGTCTTGACTGCAAACAAAACAGCCGTATAAACAACTAAATCTATTTAGGAACTTTTGACTGGAGAAGTATTATGTTCGTATTATGTTATTATGGAATCATAAAGTAAAAGATTGTTTTTCAACATTAAATTACAAATATTTTATTATTGAATAAACTTTTTAAAATATCATACAAATTATATATGTGAAAATAAATATAGTTATTAAAAATTATTTACTTATTTTACATTCAAAAGTTTCTTTTGAGTTGGAAAACATTTTTGCATTTATTGTCTTAGTATCTACTGGTACAAAAGAATGAAATTTTTGAGTTCCACTTATAGTAATCGCATTTTTATATCGATTTTGTAATTTTTCTTTTGTTAATTGATATTCATTTTTATCGGCGTATCCAAAGTTCATGGTAGATTCCCATTTTAAAGCCCATTCGAAAAGTTTTTTTGGTGTATCAATAATATTATCTTCGCTCGCCATACTATAACGGTGTGCAGCACGCTTCAGTGTACCACCAATTCCATCACAAGGTCGCTTTCCATGGCTGGTAGCATGAAAATGCCATTCAGCGTCAACCTTAAAGTCTTCTTTATGGTGGCGTAAGTTAATTAGTTAATTTAAGGTTGACGCTGAATGGCATTTTCATGCTACCAGCCATGGAAAGGGACCTTGTGATGGAATTGGTGGTACACTGAAGCGTGCTGCACACCGTTATAGTATGGCGAGCAAAGATAATATTATTGATACACCAAAAAAACTTTTCGAATGGGCTTTAAAATGGGAATCTACCATGAACTTTGGATACGCCGATAAAAATGAATATCAATTAACAAAAGAAAAATTACAAAATCGATATAAAAATGCGATTACTATAAGTGGAACTCAAAAATTTCATTTTTTTGTACCAGTAGATACTAAGACAATAAATGCAAAAATGTTTTCCAACTCAAAAGAAACTTTTGAAT
The DNA here is from genome assembly GCA_963693315.1 of Diogma glabrata. Classification (NCBI taxonomy): domain Eukaryota; kingdom Metazoa; phylum Arthropoda; class Insecta; order Diptera; family Cylindrotomidae; genus Diogma; species Diogma glabrata. The sequence goes on along the minus strand of OY856188.1, from coordinate 85,938,279 downwards.
GTAAAATAAGTAAATAATTTTTAATAACTATATTTATTTTCACATATATAATTTGTATGATATTTTAAAAAGTTTATTCAATAATAAAATATTTGTAATTTAATGTTGAAAAACAATCTTTTACTTTATGATTCCATAATAACATAATACGAACATAATACTTCTCCAGTCAAAAGTTCCTAAATAGATTTAGTTGTTTATACGGCTTTTTTGTTTGCAGTCAAGACTGTCAAATTATTTTTTATAAGAGTGACAAGTGATTACTAAAAGTGATAAATAAACATTTCATTTTCTATGCCATCTAATACAAAGAAAATAATTGCAGAAGTGCTTTCCTATTCAAAAGAAACTTCTGTTTGTAAAATAAGTAAATCATTTTTAACAATTGTATTTATTTTATTTATTGTACTACATATATAATTTTTATAATATTTTAAAAAGTTCAGCTAATAATAAAATATTTGATATTTAACATAAAAAAAATATTTCTTAGTTTATAACGCCATTTTTATAATTTTCCTTCAGAACAAAAAAAACTGATTCCCGACAGTCATATGCACAACGAATTTTATCTTTAAAACAAAAAATAACGCGTGTCCTCAACTTTCACAAGTGGTTAGATATAAAATAAGCTTCAATTTAGTTTAAAAAAAAAAAAGAAAAAAGAGGCTATGCCATCTTTTTTTCAATTACACCGTTTTTTTCTTATGTTACACCGTTAAAAATTATTTCAAAAAATTAACAGTGTACATTTTTAAAAACTTTATTCTAATACCTATTCAACGACATATCATTTATGAAAATCGATTCAGTAGTTTTTCTACAATCGCTCGTCAAAATGCAGTCACATCACAAAATAACAAAAAATTGAGGGGCACCCTGTGAAGACCCCTGGTCGAAAAAAAAAATTCTAAGAGAACTTGTATTTTTTATTTATCAAAGACTATCTATAAACAAAAAATAATCAAAATTAAAAGGGGTCAACTCAAAACGTTGTTGAATCTTCGTGAAATTGCTCATATATATATATATATATATATATATATATATATATATATATATATATATATATATATATATATATATATATATATATATATATATATATATATATATATATATATATATATATATATATATATATATATATATATATATATATATATATATATATATATATATATATATATATATATATATATATATATATATATATATATATATATATATAAATATATATATATATATACACTCAGTTCTGTTTTTGCACGAATTTTTTATGCACGAATTTGAAATAACACGAGTTGGAGAAAAAAAATAATTTTCTTTATGCACGAAAATTTTTGAAATAACATGAATCGACTAAACCTTTAAATTTAAATTTTTTCGCCCGTTTATCCGATTTTTCCAGAAGCAAATTGCAAATGCATTGTAATTTGGCAAATGTATTGTAATTTGAAGCTGCTTTTAAAAATATATAAAGTACTACATATATTTTTAAAAGACGCTTCAAATTACAATACATTTGCCAAAAAAAATAAAATTAAAATATTTTGATTTAGAAGTTCTAAACTGTAACAAGATATTTAAATAATATTAAAATAATAAACGCCTTATTCTTGTTCAATTGAGTTTTATTTCACTAGATACGTATTTAGAAAACTATATGCTTTCATCGACAGTAGTATTAAACGTCTTTAGGTACTACTGTCGATGAAACGATAGCTTTCGAAATTCGCATTTAGTGAAATAAATCTCAATTTAAAAAGAATAAGGCGTGCATTATTTTATTATTATTTAAAATTAAAAAGTAGAGTAGAAATACAGTAAGTATTTACATTTTTACTCTCTATTCATTATTGTACGATCCGTGATACGAGTCAGAATTAGAAAAGGAGAATGTTTTATAAATTTTTATCTAAAAATCGCACGGTTTCCACTTATTATATTTCTGTGTTTTGAGGGGATGAAAATGGGGAAGGATGAAAAAATTTTTATTTGACTTAAACTGGCTGTCATTTGAAAGACTTGCACTTGCTTTAAGAAACATAGCAATTTTTACATAATTGTGAAGTGCACAGTTTTTGAGTTATTGTCGTTTATTATATTTGAGTTGATAATTTATAAATTATAATTTTATTTGAACAGTGCGTGTTTCAATATAGTGTGTATTTCAATATAAACAATTTTCAGGCTGGTATAATTTAATATTTCTTTTTTTGTTTAATTTTTTTTTGTTTGGCGTCCATGTTCCATGTAGGGGCGTTGCCAAGCTAATCAGCTTTGCATATTCACCACGGTCATTCGCCATAGCAGCATAATTACCATGGCAGCCGATTTTTTAAGGTCGTTTATTACATCCATCTCCCATTGCAGTCGCGGTCTACCTCGCGGTTGCCCACTCCCTGTGGTACTGACGTACATTTCTTTAATCATTCCGGTCAGACTGTGGCCCATTCCAATCAGACTGTGAATCGGCTCGTAGAACATGGCCAAACCAAGCAATCCTATTGGACCGGATACAACCTATTATCTCAAAGTTATATCGAGTTCTGTACTCTCCATCGTCTGTCTTAAGTGAACCAAAAATGTGGCGTACGATCTTACGCTCAGATACAGAGAAATGTGATTTTTTGTAAGGATTCAGTTTTGTGACTCATACATCAACCGGTCTAATCAATGTCTTGTATAACTTGAGTTTGGTGTTAGTTGATACATACGGTGATCCAAGGAGAGGTTTAATTGAGTAGAAAGTTCGACTATCTGCAATGATTCAAGCTTTAATATCTGTAAGTATGCTGCTGTTTGAGTCAAGCATTGATCACTCATCCTTCCTTGAATCAATCATATATTTGGTTTTATCGTAGTTATTTTGCAGATCAATTTTTCTAGCGCCATTCTTAAGTGACTTGAAAGTTTTACTAATAACATTTTCACTTTGGCCGAGTATGCCATCAGTCATATAATAAGCTTTGCTCGTCAATTGATATTAAGAAAAGGCTCATAGCTTGAAATAAATGCTAAACGACTTAAATTATGCATCAACACCGGCAAAACTAAACATCTAACAACATCTAGGAACATAATTCCCGGAAATCTGGATACTGGTGACTATAAAGTGGAACGCGTGGAAAACTTCAAATACCTCGGGTCTGCAAAAACAGCGTCAAATGACATGCAGGCATATATCAAAGCCCTTGTCACTGCCACATACAGAGTTTTCTACGCATACTTAAAACTTCTGCGATCAAAATTTCTTTCGCGGTCGCACTTTACAAAGCATTAATTCGACCTGTGCCTTACTTGAAAAGTGAAAGCTGGACACTGAATCGCACCTACTGTAGAATTTTATCAACATTCAAGAGGAAGATCATGCGAAGAATTTATGGTTCATGCAAAGTTGCTGAGAATCAGTAAAGAAACCGAATGGATCACGAAATCAGACAGCTCCTTGGCAGCTGCGATGAAATTGGATTCATTAAATTCAACCGGATTAGATAATTAGATCTTGTAGAAAAAGCTCCACTAGATAGAATGATAAAAAAAGCATCTCAACAACAACCAGCTGGTGTTTGTTGGAGAGGAAGATCTAGACAACGTGGACGTGATGACATCATACAAAACCTTCGTGATACAGGATGTCCAAACTGGGGTCCACTAGTCATGGAAGGAAATGAATGGAAGCTGATTGCACAGGTGGCAAAATCGTTTAACGTTTAAGAGGAAATATACATTTAGTATGTCCTTATGATTTGGCAATAGAAAGACTATATACATACAACACAACTTTGTCAATTATTTTTGATATTATGTTCTTTTACGTTCACGGAATCCTTGGTGAGCAAATTTTATTCGCACTTGGCCGACTTTTTTGAATTTTGTTTACGTTTTGGGCCTGAATACTAAAATTGGATCAGCAGACAAATTCTGTAATTGTGAAGCGGTGAAGTTTTAAAAACTCACAATAATTCTGCATATCCAAATTTTTGGTTTGCCGCTTTCGATAAAATTATTGAATTTCTACTTTTATTTAACAAATTTTCTAAAGTTATAACTAATTTATGGCAACAGCTAGCCATCAATTGAATAATATATATAATTGCGTACTATATTTTCAGATCTGATGGTGGTGTGAGTCAATGCAACAGCGTGTCCAATATTTTTTGTACTGATTTCTTGAGAATGGAACCAATCCTCCATTTTTCCATACATACAATGTATATTTTTACACGAATTTTTTTTACACGCCTTTCTCTGGAACCAATCTGTCGTGTAAAAACAGAATTAGGTGTATATATATATATGTATATATATATATATATATATATATATATATATATATACATATATATATATATATATATATATATATATATATATATATATATATATATATATATATATATATATATATATATATATATATATATATATATATATATATATATATATATATATATATATATATATATATATATATATATATATATATATATATATATATATATATATATATATATATATATATATATATATTATATTATATTCTTGTTGACTCAATAACAGGTTTTAAGTACACTTTATGTATAGTTTCCTGTCTTTGAGTTACATCTTGTTTTGATGTTTCTAAAATAATATTTTGTTTACAATTTCATAATTTTAATTGTCGATTTTAACAGTGAACCTAGACTTAGATTCAGGTTGTCCAGCTGTTGAAGTAGTCAATTTCAATTTCAATTTGAGTTTGTTTGTGTTCGCATTACTGTGGTTTTCGTATGTATGTTTTTCATTGATATTTCTCTATGAATTAAAATGGCAAAATTATCTATCAGCTATGCGAACATAAGAGGATTGAATATAAACCTTAATTCAGTCCATCTTTTTCTTGAAACTATGAAACCTGATATTTTGTTTTTAACGGAAACGATTATCAGTGCGCGTGCTGTGACCTTAGATAAAAACAAATACCTTTGTCCCAATTATGAACTTGAATCCTCATTCTACATTAAGCATGGAGTTTGTGCTTATATTAGGGATACTATACCATATGTGAGATTAAATAAATTTGAATTAAATGCAAAATTTCACAATATGGTGTCACTAAAAATTAGTTGCCCAAGTCAAACGCTGTTTGTCTTTGGACTTTACCGTTCACCTAATTCACCTGAGAACTCTAATTTATTTCATGACTTATCTGAGAAGATAGATAGGTTGGTTGAGTATCCTAATGCAAAGTTTATAGTTCTTGGAGATTTTAATGTCCACAATAAAGAATGGCTTACACACAGCTCTAAAACTGACGAGGTTGGTAGACAGGCTGAGTTGTTTGCTCTTTATCACAATTTTACTCAAATAATAGACCAGCCAACCAGAGTTCCTGACATTCCTGGTCAAAGTAGTAATTTGCTTGATTTATTTTTGACAAACGATCCATATCTGGTTCAATTTAAAATATCAGAACCATTGGGTGGTTCAGATCATAATTTGATCTCCACACAACTAAATATACAAATTCCAAAACAATTTAAAGCGAATCCACGCAATGTTTGGGATTACAAAGCTGCGGATTGGCAAGGACTTAAAAGTTTTTTTAGATGTTTTCCTTGGAAACGCTATTGCCTTACCGGCCAAGACCCAGACATAGCTGCATCAAATTTTTCGGAAACTGTAATTGATGGTATGCACAGATTTATTCCTAATAAATTGATCATTCCGAAAACTGATCTATGGTTTTCTAGTAAATGCAAAAAAGCTATAAAAGTTAAAAAAAAGGCTTTTCGAAAGTTTAATCAAAACAAAACCGATGAAAACCTTAGACAGTACCGTAAAGAGAGAAATTTATGTCGTAAGTTAATAGATGAAGAGAAACATCTATTTAATAGGAAAAAAGCATCTAAATTCGCAGAACATCCGACTGGTTCACGCAATTTCTATAAAGCCGCAAAGGCTGTCCAAAGCAACTTTTGTAAATCTTCCCTACCGCCTCTTGTTAATAGAGATGTCCCTATCATTGATCCGAAAGAGAAAGCTAATTTGCTTGGGCATTATTTCTCTTTAAATTCTACTTTAAAAGAACCTAATTTCCAACCTAAACCTATTTCTAAAGTTTCTTATAAAATGAGGCGGATAATTTTTCGGAAAAACATTGTTCGAAAAATGCTTTTAAAAATCAATACTAACAAAGCAACAGGCCCTGATTTTATTCCTCCGATTATACTTAAAACATTTGCTAGGGAGCTAGCACCAATCCTCACTAAAATTTTCTATTTGTCATATAAGAAAGGAATTTTTCCTGAAATTTGGAAAATGGCTAGTGTACAGCCAGTTTCGAAAAAGGGCAGTAAGACTGATCCTACGAATTACAGACCCATTTCAATTTTATCGGTAGTTGCTAAAATTTTTGAGAAATATGTCAATTTTAATTTAATGAGCTTCTTAGAGTCTTCCAAATTAATTAATGAGAGACAATATGGATTTCGAAAAGGAAGAGCGACGGGAGATTTGCTGTCTTTTGTCACTCATATCTGGAACAAGTCGCTTGAAAACTTTGGAGAAACATTCGGTGTTGCTCTTGATATTTCCAAGGCATTTGACAAAGTTTGGCATAACAACCTTATATGCAAATTGAGATCCTATGGTTTAGACGAGCAGCTTATATCTTGGACACAGAGCTTTATATCTGATCGAAAATTTCGGGTCAATGTTGACGGTGTATCATCGAATACTTTTTCAACTAATGCAGGAGTTCCTCAGGGTTCCGCTTTGTCACCAACTCTTTTTCTTATCTATATTAATGATTTGTTGGACTCAACGGTTCATCCTATACATAGTTTTGCTGATGATAGCACGCTTCATGCGTCTCATGAAGCACCTAAATTATATACACCCTTAGCGCTTAGTGAGTGTAGGTCAAAATTGATAGATTCCCTTAACACTGATCTTAAAACAATTATGGATTGGGGTATTGCTAACAGTGTTGAATTCAATACAAGCAAAACACAGGTTTGTCATTTTTCTAGGATAACGACACCCAATCCTTTTCCATTAACATTTGGCCCCAAAAATCTTTTAGAGAATGAGTCTGTCAGACTTCTAGGAGTTGAGATTGAAAATAATATGAAGTGGAATTCTCATATTTTTAATCTGGCTAAGAATGCTGTTCAAAAGTTAGGATTTTTGGGGCGATGTCGTAAGTTTTTCGATAGCGAACAACTTCTTTTAGTTTATAAATCTTTTATACGTCCCTGCATGGAATACTGTTCTCACATATGGGGTGGAGCATACTTGACTAGTCTAAATTACCTTGATTCTGTTCAGCGTAGAGCTATTAAACTCATTGGTAACCCAAGTCTTACTAACAGTCTTGATTCCTTGCAGCACAGAATAAATGTTGCTGATTTGACTATATTTTATAAATATATTATGGATGAACGAGCTTCTGAAGAGATCAAATCGATTTTACCTAAATCAGCAAACCTTTCGCGTCACACCAGAGCAAACGTAGCAGCGCATCCCTTTACAGTTCAAATAATTAGGTGTAGAACTGTAGCCTTCCAACGTGACTTTTTCAACAGAGTCTCTCATCTTTGGAATGCCTTACCTTCCTGGGTTTTCCCTGATGAATTTAATCCTCAAGGCTTTAAAGTTAACGTTCATAAATTTCTCAGAGAATCTTAATTTGCATTCCATTCTTATCCCTAGTTGGCATGGTATCTTCGGATATTCAGAGACGTTAATTTATAATTTATTATAATTAACACTAAACATGCCTAACTTTAAATAAAAAAAAAAAATATATATATATATATATATATATATATATATATATATATATATATATATATATATATATATATATATATATATATATATATATATATATATGTATATATATATATATATATATATATATATATATATATATATATATATATATATATATATATATATATATATATATATATATATATATATATATATATATATATATATATATATATGTATATCCTAGACAACGCTGGCGTGATGACATCATCCAAGACCTTCGTGATTAGAATGTCAAAACTGGGGTCAACTAGTCATGGAAAGAGATGATTGGAAGCTGGTGGCACAGACGGCGAAATCGCTCCATGGGATGTAAACGCCAGATATATATATATATATATATATATATATATATATATATATATATATATATATATATATACAGGGTGAACCATTTAACTTGGCACAACCCAATATCTTCCAAACAACGCAATTTTGAAAATTTTGAAATTTTTTTTTGGAAATATATACTTCTAGATCGTTATGTTAGACGACCATCTTGGTACACCCAATGCCAATTGTTTTAAAGGGTATAGATAGAGTGTTTTACAGCTATTAACAAATGGTTTGATGCAGTTCTTATTCTAAGTTGGTTGGTGAATTTTATATTACAACCAATAATTTTCTTTTAATTAATTCTAGATTTTGGTCTGGCACACACAAACTGTCAAACATCAATACACATTAGAAGTAGATATAACTGAGTACAATAACACAAATATAATTAAATTGATGAATACTTTTGAAGAGTGACAACTATTCAATTATGGATGAGCATTATATGATAATATCATAATTAGAGACTGAATATATAAAGTTCATCTATTGAACTAACTTGTTATATAATTAAAAATATAAGATTATCGAAAATAAAATTCTAATTGTTTTATTCAGTGTTGTTATCGATTGCTTTTTATCTACACAAATGCACTTAAAAACCTGCAAATTAAAAATATACGTACAACGGTGGATCGCCTGTGTTGAGTCCAGAAATACAAAAGAGCGCCGAAGGGCTTAAAATGTCTATAGTGCATCAGAAGTCAAAAAAATTTATGTTAGAAATCAAGATAATCATTCCTTAAATTTAACTAAAAATTTCAATACTGAAAATTGTTTGGTTAAATTTAGTATTTCATATTTGTGCAAAATTTTTGAATATTTTGTTGTATTTGCTGGAAGTGGCATTGGTGGATTGGATCAAATACTAGTTTCATGTTATAAATGCATGCTTGTAAACGTTGTAAACGGGCAAACGTTTAGTATTATACTTTAAAAATCGTACCCAAACATCGTACACAAACACACATAAACAGGCGGGATTCCAAACACATAAACTTTCTCTATAGCTTTCCATAGTTTTTAATGCCGATAATTTCGATCCAAAAGCTCTTGTGGACGCTAGCTAAGAAAAGACATTTATAGAATTGAAACAAAAACAAATGTTTTTTTACTTTTTTGTGCGTAACTATCACTAAGTTTACATAATGGTAGTATAATAGCAAATAGCTATTAAACTATTACGGTGTAATCGGATGGAATAATATACCTTTTTACTTTGACAGAAAGCTATTTGATATTTTGCTTTTGATCGATAGTATAATAGTATATTCAAAAAAATTCAACCGATTCAACCGTCAAAACATAAAATCTTCAAGACAATTTCATGTGGTTGTAAAAAAGGTGCGACATCAAAATCAGTAAAAATTTAGTTTTAATTTTAAATTAATATTAATGTTATAATTTTTTGTTGAAATACCTTTCGATTGATGAGATTTTATATTCAAATTTGAAAAACGGTAGCCGTATAGTGTATCGATAGTTTAATAGCAAAAAACTATTATTCTATTAAAGTATCGGTGGTATAAACTTAGTACATATATGACATCAAAATATATGGTGAAAAAGTGACACTTTAAAACTATAATATGTAGGCGTATAAAAAAATATATCAAAAATATAATAAAGAAACTTCTAAATGTAATGTCGAATTCATTTTCACTCAAAAACATAAAAGAAAGAAGAATATAAGCTAAAAACTAAAAGCTCAAAAAAATCAATCTTTTTCGATTTACTTTTTTTCGTAATTTTTTTGACACTGCTGATATCAACAAAGACAATTTAAAAAATACGACAATTTTTATATAACTATGAATTGTTTAATTTTGAAGAAGTAATTATTGTGTTTTATATAATATACATTCAATAATATTGCTAACATTTAATAAAATGGCTCCTAATAAATAAAACAAACTCTAAACTGGATTTATTAGAATTAAAATATAGAAATAAAACAAAGACGTTTTTTTCTAAAATGAAGCAATTTAGATTTAAAACAAATATGAATGAATAAAACAAAACTAATTAATTAACAAATTAATTAAATCTTTTATAAATATTTCAATACGCAATTGCAGAAGATGCTATTATATGAAATTTTTCAAATTTAAAAGTAAACAACCGCCACTATAATAATAACAATACAAATATATGTCACATTTCACATCAACTTTTATTCTATGTTCTTTTTAACTCATAATTTTTAAATTGATTTAAGAAAGTGAAAAGGGAACAACATAAGAGAAAAACAAAAGTTATTTTCAAAATCAACAAAACAAGAACCGAAAAAATATTTTTTGTAACACATGCTGAAAACATATACAATTTTGTTCTAAAATAAAATAAACGAACAATATATATGTCGCACACATGTCTACAAAATAGTTTTAATTTTTCGAAATAGCTTTTTGTGCACGCGAAAAAAGCACACAAAATATGTTTTAAGTTGACAGATGACAATGTTATGTAAAATTTCGAAATTTGTTTGTAACCGGATTGCTATGTTTATAGTTTTAGACACTCTTTTTGAATACAAATATTATATCGAAGATGACGCCCTTTAGTTTATATTTAAATATCTTAAATTTGTTTATAAATTTGTTAAATAAAGTATATAATCAACAATTAAATAAATATTTAATAAATTTTTGTTACAAAAACTAGAGTGTATTACTAGAGTGAACTGCATTTCCAAACGAGAGTGATTGCAGCACGAGCGAACAACACGTTTGTTTGGAAAACGCTTTCGCACTTGTAATACAATCTTCTTTTGTTTATTTATTAATTTCAAAGAAACAACGGCTGCTAAATTCAAAAATTTTAAAAGTTTTTTAATGCAAATGTTGGCCACATTACAACCGACTTTTAATGATATATCTAAGATAATCTTCACAAAAAGTCTAAAATTCTATCTGTGAAATCGCACGATCTAGAGACTTGTTAATTTTTAAAGCGCTACCTAGTACATGAACGAACGATAATTGGTCTACATATCATCACCTAAGAACAATAACATATGTCGTACAGTTAGAAGTTCGAATATACATAATTTCTCCTTCAGAGCTTAACAGTGAAACATACAAGAAAGAGCACATGGAAGCTACAAAGATAAAAGTAGCTTTTTACGATTAGCCATCATTATTGAAACTGTTACCTTATAAACCTCAGAAAAACTTTTACCAAAATTGACCAAACCATTATTACAAATATCAGAAAACGTCCAAAATTGTCAAACTGTAAAAGTCACAAAAAAATAGTTCTCAACATTTCATAAAAGTATAACACAAGAAAAACCAAACCACACTAAAAGCAAAATTGTTTCCTCCTGAATAAAACAACTACGGATTAAAATTTTTCTTCTATCAATTAAAATTTCAGCAGTATTAAACTCCGATAAAGTTACACGCAATCGATTGTCGAAATGCAAACACAACACAATTCAAAAATTTTGTGAAACGCAAATATAAATCTGACAAAACATAAAATTGTAGTTGGTAACATAAAAATTTGAAATTTCTTTTAACGGTTGTAACGTGAATAAACTTTATTAATTAAACTCATTTGACATATGTATTTGATAAATAACACACCTGACATCTACTATTAATTATTAAAATTAATTACACTGTTAAAAACAAAATTATATAAAGATAAAGATAATGCAGATCTATGTTCGAAAATAGTGTCATGGATAGAAATTTTCTACTACTGTTTCATTCGAATAGTTGATTAAAAATTATAAACAAAAGTTCGGGCTTTTGATAAGTGGTAAGTTTTCAATTGAAATATTTTCTGTTGTTTCTTCGAATCTTTCGTATTGTCGATTTATTTTTGATAGAAACTAACGGATTTTCCAACTGAATCTGCAAATCGATCGAAAAAAAATTAAAGAATTCAATTTTCTCTGCCATAAGTAAATTTTGACAGTTGATTTGGAATTCAAATATTATTTGTTTTGAGTAATTCGGGTTAAATAAAGAAAATATTATACAATAGAAAATAATATTTCAGCGAAAAACGTCAAAAGTTAATTTCGGCATTTGCAGAAATAAACCAAAGCAGCGGTAGTATTGGTCCATGCGTGAAATGACAATACGATAAGTAATATTGTTTAAGGTTGGTTTAGACCAGGGGTGCCCAGAAATCATGGAAGACATGGCCAAAAATTTACAAGAACAAGAATGACTGGCCGCACGAAAAAAAATAAATAAACAGTATAAATTATGTTAAGATTTTTTATTCAAATTAAGTCGCGAACATTAAATTCTTGTGTAGTATTACTAATTCTTAGTTCGTTTTTCAAATTAATGTCAGTTAGTCTATTTCTATAGGAGTTTGTTAGGAATATTTAAGTTTGAATTTAGTACGTACCAAAATATTGTACTTTTTTAAACGGAACTTATTATTATTGTGGTATTTGCTATTTTTATAATATTTTTACTGGCCGCACCAAATCATAAAACTGGCCGCATGCGGCCAGATGGCCGCAGTTTGGGCACCGCTGGTTTAGACAAATCATTCACATGGTTGATTTCTATAAGTGAAGACTGAAGAGTGAATAAAAACACAACTGAATCTACAGTAGGTCTGTTTTTAATATCCACCAAAAGGCCTTATTTGTTTGAAAAGTCAATGCTAGAATTGGTTATTGTAATATTGGCAGAATGAGAGAATGAGTGTTTCAATTCATTAATAAAATCTTAAAAACAATTAACGTTAGTGTTAACTTTGGCATAAATTGTTACGCAAAGTAAGAAGTCCGATTGTTTGAGTAATTCAACTTCAGTCGAAGCTGGTATAATTGACACTTCGGCGCCTGTATCGATCGAAAAGTTTTGCGACGACCAAAGGTGGTGTTAAGTTAAAGTTACTTGCCTTTTGCAGGAGAATAAATGGGTTAATATTACTTATTTGATCTTGAAATTTGTGATTACGAAAAATTGTCTCTTTCATGATCTAGACCTGCGAGGGGAAATGTTGATCTATTTTTTTTAATAAAATGTGTTATGATGTGGGTAGCAAAAATCCGAAATTCTACGTCCACGCCGTGCTACCTGGGTAACGCTAACAGAATTAGGTTGGTGTAGTTGAGAGGGGCAGAGTAAATACTGCTTATACTCAATGATTCTGCACCATGGCGAGTCATTGGCGCCATAAAACCAGTGCAACTCAAGCGTCTGTTCTCCATGTTAGGGGCGGCTTGGAGCGGGCGTCTGTCTTGGATCAAGCGGCTCGCTATATAAATGTGTAGAAAGCGTCTGTTCTCCATGTTAGGGGCGGCTTGCAGCGGGCGTCTGTCTTGGATCAAGCGGCTCGCTATACAAACGTGTAAAAAGGTTGTTTCTGGTGACCTTAAGATGCAGAACGAACCCATTCACGAAAATTTGGGTTGGGCGAAGGGCTAACACCCCATTTCCGTAAAAAAATTATTGTCATGAATTCTGTACACAGGCCTCGGAATATCTCGGATTCAATATTGGAACGACCTCGGAAACTGTACCCGGACTACGATTTAAAAATGGGAACCTGGAACGTGCTAAGCCTCAGAAGACCAGGAGATCTCCTAAAACTAACACAACAAGTCGAGAGCTACACACTTGATATAATGGCATTACAAGAACTAAGATGGCCAGGGAGTGGAATCCATGAAACAGCGAAAGGATACACTCTTTATTATTGCGGTCATCAAAACGGAGGAGAATTTGGAGTTGGCTTTCTTATACACCGTCGCGTGAATCAGCATGTTATCGACTTCTGCCCAATTAATATGCGGTTATGCACACTGAGAATCCGCACGCAAAAATTCAATGTAACGATCGTCAATGTTCATGCACCTACTGAAGATAAAGCAGATGATATTAAAGACCTGTTCTTCCTAGAACTCGAAGAAGTCATCAATAGCATCCCGCGGCACGATATAAAAATCGTGGTAGGTGACTTCAATGCTCAAATTGGTAGGATTGCAGAACTTAAAACACATATCGGCCCCAACAGCTTGCATCATACCAGCAACAATAACGGTTTTCGCGCAGCCGAGCTGGCTATGATGTATGATCTAGTAATTTCCAGCACTTTCTTCCCTCACAAGAGAATTCACAAAGCAACGTGGAAATCAAATGACGGAAGAACAGAAAATCAAATCGATCACGTCATGATCTCTAAGAGACACTCTACAAGTGTAACTGACGTTCGATCATACAGAGGTGCTGATATGGACACCGATCATATGCTTGTCATCTTTAAGTACAAGTGCAAATTATCATCTACATTTAACAGACAAGCAAAAAAGACCGTGCGCTGGAATGTCGAAGCATTTAAACATCCGGAAACGCTGAAAAGATATCAGGAAATAATAACACAAAACATAGAAGAGCATGACATCTCTCCTGAGATGCCATTAAACATACAAGAAGAATGGCAAACGCTTCAATCAACCATTATAGCCGCAGCACAAACTACAATCGGAAAACGACCACCGAAATCACACAACGAATGGTTTGACGACGAATGCCGCCAATCCGTTGAAAATAAACAAAAACTGCGAGAAAAATGGTTAACAAGGAACACCCGAAGCTCCCAAGCTGATTATCTATGCGCCAGAAAAGCCTCAGCAAAACTTCTACGTAAAAAGAAACGCGAACACATGAAGAGCTGCATCGAAAACATCGACCTACATGCGGCCAACGGAAATTCAAAAGAGTGCTTTGCCAATGCACGGAATCTGACAAAAGATTTCCACCCAAGATCTACAGCCATCAAAAATGAAAACAATGAACTTACAACAAGTGAACGCGATGTGCTGGCAGTGTGGCGATCCCACTTTCAAGACCTACTGAATAGAACGAATGAAGTTCATCCTATTCGAGCAATTGCTCCGTCAAATGAGGAGATTTTTGTCCCTTACCCAGCAATAGAAGAAGTGGAAGCTGCCATTAAAAAACTGAAAAATGGCAAATCACCAGGTTTCGATGGTATTCCCGCAGAACTTTTGAAAAATGGAGGAGCAGCTCTGGTCTCACGTATATATGATCTGATTCTTGCAATCTGGGACCAAGAAGAACTACCTGCTGAATGGAAAACAGCTCTCATTGTTCCGCTGCATAAGAAAGGTGACCGTCTAAAGTGTGCGAATTATCGTGGCATCGCACTGTTGAACACTGCATATAAAATACTAGCTAATGTCGTACTTGCTCGACTCATCCCGTTCGCCGAATCTATCATCGGTGACTATCAGTGTGGTTTTCGTCCCAACCGTTCAACCACAGATCAATGTTTTACCTTAAGGATGATTCTAGAAAAATGTTGGGAGTACAACATCAGCATTCACCAGCTCTACGTTGATTTCAAGCAAGCATATGATAGTATCATCCGCGAAAACCTTTGGTCCGCACTCATATGCCTTGGCATCCCAGAGAAACTTGTTTCTCTGTGCAAACTCACAACATCGGGATCAAATTGTAGAATAGTAATCGAAGGGTCAGTTTCTGATCCTTTCGATATAACATCAGGTGTTCGACAAGGTGATGCACTTGCGCCCGTTCTGTTTAATTTGGCGCTGGAGTACGCGATAAGAAAAAGCCGAATTGAGACACAAAACTGCATATATAACAAATCTAGTCAAGTTCTTGGCTACGCAGATGATATTG
This sequence comes from Diogma glabrata, assembly GCA_963693315.1. NCBI lineage: Eukaryota > Metazoa > Arthropoda > Insecta > Diptera > Cylindrotomidae > Diogma > Diogma glabrata. The sequence continues at coordinate 85,922,473 of OY856188.1, read as the reverse complement.
TGCTTCTCGGACGTAGAACAAGCGATATTAAGGATAGTCTCTCTCAGCTTGAAAGAAATGCTAAACGACTTGGATTATGCATCAACACCGGCAAAACCAAAGTGTTAACAACATCTAAGAACATACCTCCCGGAAATCTGGATACTGGCGACTATGAAGTGGAACGCGTGGAAAACTTCAAATACCTCGGGTCTGTAATAACATCGTCAAATGACATGCAGGCAGATATCATAGCCCGTGTCTCTGCCGCATACAGAGTTTTCTACGCATACTCAAAACTTCTGCGATCAAAATATCTTTCGCGGTCGTGTAAACTCACACTTTACAAATCATTAATTCGACCTGTGCTTACATTTGGAAGTGAAAGCTGGACACTGACTTCCTCCGATTGTAGAATTTTATCAACTTTCGAGAGGAAGGTCATACGAACAATTTATGGTCCATGTAAAGTTGCTGAAAATCAGTATAGAATCCGAATGAATCACGAAATCAGACAGCTTCTTGGAGGCTGTGATGTAATCGGATTCATTAAATCCAACCGGATTAGATGGTTTGGTCATGTAGAAAGGGCTCCATTGGATAGAATGATAAAAAAAGCGTCCCAACAACAACCAGCTGGTGTTCGTCGAAGAGGAAGACCTAGACAACGCTGGCGTGATGACATCATCCAAGACCTTCGTGATATAGGATGTCGAAACTGGGGTCAACTGGTCATGGAACGAGATAATTGGAAGCTGATTGCACAGACGGCAAAATCCCTCCATGGGATGTAAACGCCAGAGAGAGAGAGAGAGTGTTATGATGTGTAAGAATTACAAAGGTTTGTATTTGCGGTTGTGACACATGACAACCGCAAATACAAACCTTTTAAGATTAACGGTTTATGTACGCAAGTTTTATTTTTAAAAAATGGTCCACTAAACAATAAATTCTAACGCATAAAAAATATAAAATAGGCTGAAAAAATAGGAAAAAAATAAGAAATAAAAAATAAAATGAAAGAGAAAAGCCAAATTTGTTTTAAAAATTAGCAGTAACTAAAATAAAATTGGCTTGCCAATAATCAAAGTGACATATTCCTTGATAATGTTACGCTGAAATTCGGAATTTCCGTTGGGTTCACCAGCTTTGGTTTAATATTCTTAGAACAAGTAATGCCATCTTAGTGCCCAGTAGGTCCTGGCTTACAAAAGGACAGAGGTGTGCCTGGTACCAAATCGACCAAGCCATTTTAAATCTATAGTTTGAAAATTCGGATTAAATGTCACTAAAATCAATTTCTTTCTGAAAATAATATATCGTTGCGTTTCACAAACCATGGATAAACTCAACCTTATGTTCACAAACAACAATCATCACCCTTAGTTTTTGCCTTTCTAAAATAAGTCAACAATTCTTTCAATATGATCCGCGTCAATATAGAAAAATAATAAAAAGAAAACCCATCATCCCCGATATAATTTTTTTCCTTATCTCATTATTTTTCATTGCCTTTTGGTTTCACCACTGAACTACTTACTTTATGTAACCAAATCTATAATCAAAAATGTGATGAAATCGGTAAAAGAATTGTAGAGGAAAAAGTACTTTCAATTTTCTTTATTTTCATCACATCAATTTCATGTTGTAAAAACACAAATTGACGAGGAAAAAGTAATTTTATTTCATTTGCGTTAGGGAGGTACTGAATATTCTTGGTATTAGACTTTTAGGGTTTGGTGTTCAATAATATTATCAGGAATATGCAAACATGTTGGAATGAGATATTAACGAATTATTCAGACATTGTTTGCATTTTATATGCAAATATATAAGGTGGAATATAAGGAACGATTTCTTTAAATTCGACAATTCCGAGGAGCTCGCTACTGCTGGTGAAAGAGAAAAACTATTTGCAAACAGCAAGAACAGATCTTTACAGCATCTTAAAGATGAAGTACAGAACCACTCATAGAAAAAAGCGACCAAACTGAACTAAACTATAAGTAGTTTTCAATAAGCTTAATCATTGTGCCCAGGCATAATAGCTATATTTGTATCTGGTAAATGTTTTTATCATAAACATTTGTCTCTGCTCCCGATTATTTGAAAAACTAATATAAACAAGTCAAATTGAATAATAAAACAGTTTTATACGAAAGGCGATATTGTTATAAGCGATAAACAAGTTTTATATAGTGAATCTTAAGCTGTGCAGATAATTGTAAATTTATATCGTGTACTTTTATTGAGGGGATGCTTTTCTGGAAATTTCAATAACCAATCGTTAAAGTTTCTGGAATCAAAGTTAGTTAAAATTTAGTGATCGAAGCACTAAGCAGCAAAAAGAAACTAAACTACGCCTGAATGTTTACAATATCAAACGGAATATCAGAATATCAAACCGTACGGGAATAAATTTAAAACAACTCCGCCAGGAACTGAAATGAAAAATAGATGGTTATTTATCTTCTGGTTGAGATGGTAGCACATAATATTATACAACGCCTATTTATTTATTAAAGAAAAAGTCAAAAATGCATACACTAAATAAATACCTCTGTTATACATAATTCATATTTCAAAATGCTAGCGACAATCAAACATAAACTCTAAGATAAGCACTTTTAAGGCAACAAAACAAACAAACTATCAAATTTATTTCCAACCAAAAATACAAATTCTTTCCACATTTTAACATTACAAACAAATCAAACTAATACCAAACCTAATCCTCATCTTAAAGCCAAGTATAATTTGTTTCGTTATAAAAATAGTAATGACAACTAAACGAAAACCCAAAGGAAGAACACAAAATCAAAACTAAATAAATCTGACAGTTAAAACGAAAAAAATAAAATATCCAGAAAAATTTTCCAACAAAATAGAAAAACGGAAAATTTATTTCATTTTAATTTAATTTCTTTTTCTATTTAGTTTTTTTTTTTTCATTCTATTAAATAAAAATTGTAGACTTAAATGACAATTGACTAATAGTTAGTTTACTTAAGACAATTTTCTTTTCAATTTAAAAAAAAAGAAATGAAGAGTAATGCTGCAGAAATAATGGACAAAGTATATGTAGGAAAAACCAATAATGGAGAGACAGAATAGCTAAATCAGATTTTATTTATTTTGATTTTGTATGCCGGAGTACATAGTTGTTTCATATTTTTTACATTAGTGGATTATTTTTTGCTTTCTCTGTCGTAAATGTTCTATACAGATATCAGACTAAAAGCTTTAATGCACACATCAAAATTTTTTTTAGAATAAAACTGTTGATTAATGAAATTACTAATCGTACAGTTCAGTCATCGTTATAGATCAGTTGCTCTTGGGTGTTGGGATCGATTCCCGACCGCCGCTAAAATAAAAGAAAAGAAAAGAAAAGAAAAGAAAAGAAAAGAAAAGAAAAGAAAAGAAAAGAAAAGAAAAGAAAAGAAAAGAAAAGAAAAGAAAAGAAAAGAAAAGAAAAGAAAAGAAAAGAAAAGAAAAGAAAAGAAAAGAAAAGAAAAGAAAAGAAAAGAAAAGAAAAGAAAAGAAAAGAAAAGAAAAGAAAAGAAAAGAAAAAAGAAAAGAAAAGAAAAGAAAAGAAAAGAAAAGAAAAGAAAAGAAAAGAAAAGAAAAGAAAAGAAAAGAAAAGAAAAGAAAAGAAAAGAAAAGAAAAGAAAAGAAAAGAAAAGAAAAGAAAAGAAAAGAAAAGAAAAGAAAAGAAAAAGAAAAGAAAAGAAAAGAAAAGAAAAGAAAAGAAAAGAAAAGAAAAGAAAAGAAAGAAAGAAAAGAAAAGAAAAGAAAAGAAAAGAAAAGAAAAGAAAAGAAAAGAAAAGAAAAGAAAAGAAAAGAAAAGAAAAGAAAAGAAAGAAAAAAGAAAAGAAAAGAAAAGAAAAGAAAACGAAAACGAAAACGAAAACGAAAACGAAAACGAAAACGAAAACGAAAAGAAAAGAAAAGAAAAGAAAAGAAAAGAAAAGAAAAGAAAAGAAAAGAAAAGAAAAGAAAAGAAAAGAAAAGAAAAGAAAAGAAAAGAAAAGAAAAGAAAAGAAAAGAAAAGAAAAGAAAAGAAAAGAAAAGAAAAGAAAAGAAAAGAAAAGAAAAGAAAAGAAAAGAAAAGAAAAGAAAAGAAAAGAAAAGAAAAGAAAAGAAAAGAAAAGAAAAGAAAAGAAAAGAAAAGAAAAGAAAAGAAAAGAAAAGAAAAGAAAAGAAAAGAAAAGAAAAGAAAAGAAAAGAAAAGAAAAGAAAAGAAAAGAAAAGAAAAGAAAAGAAAAGAAAAGAAAAGAAAAGAAAAGAAAAGAAAAGAAAAGAAAAGAAAAGAAAAGAAAAGAAAAGAAAAGAAAAGAAAAGAAAAGAAAAGAAAAGAAAAGAAAAGAAAAGAAAAGAAAAGAAAAGAAAAGAAAAGAAAAGAAAAGAAAAGAAAAGAAAAGAAAAGAAAAGAAAAGAAAAGAAAAGAAAAGAAAAGAAAAGAAAAGAAAAGAAAAGAAAAGAAAAGAAAAGAAAAGAAAAGAAAAGAAAAGAAAAGAAAAGAAAAGAAAAGAAAAGAAAAGAAAAGAAAAGAAAAGAAAAGAAAAGAAAAGAAAAGAAAAGAAAAGAAAAGAAAAGAAAAGAAAAGAAAAGAAAAGAAAAGAAAAGAAAAGAAAAGTATGAACTAATCAGTGATCTATTTCGAATATGAATTTGGGCATTATATTTATCGAGTTGAGAATTAGGTCAATTCAAAGGAAGATGGAAATATTTGACAACGTAAATATGATTTCTGATGAACATAATTCTGAATAAATCTGATAAAAGCAGATTTTTATGCAACCCAGTCTCCAGCCCAGTTTCTTACAGTCTTTTTCCTTATTGACTTTTCCTATATAAATAATTCACCCATCAATAAATTTTAGTTATTGTGTTTTTTTTATTTATTTAAGTTTTTTCATCGAATTTGAAAGATTGCAATTTTGATTTTGCTCTTAATTTTATTTTGTTTGCAGAACACAAAATAAAGAAAAGCGATTTTCAATTTTCATTTTTCATCTCAAAATAGTTTACTCAAACAAAGTACAAACAATTCCTTATGTAATTTATATTTTATAATAAGAAAAATAATAAAAAATCAAATTTCTTACAGAAAACGATCGATGTTCGTGAATTACATCGAAATTCTTTGTACGTTTTCCTTTTATTATTTTCCCTATTTTCCACTTCTTTTGAAAAAGTACTTATCTCGGTTTACTTATGTTTTCTATCCAATTCATTCAATCTCCCTAAGAAATATTTATTGGCTTACAAACATTAAAATTAAAAATGGGGTTTTAGAAAAACTTTATGTATTTTGTGTGTTTTTCTGTTTAATATAAAAAAAACGTAACGAAAATCGATTTGTAATTACAGTAAGTCTAATTACATCCTGATTTGAATCTATAATCACCAATAGGCAATAATCTACAAAACATTATTCTGTTTGTTATTACGATAAGAGAAAAGTCATATTCAATTTTCATTTTATTTCCTTGTTATGCAAATTTCATTTAGTAAAAATAAAAATAAAAATAAAAATAAAATAAAATAATATAAAATAAAATAAAATAAAAATTGAAGACAAATAATAAAAGTTTGGGGAGTTACTGACGGAAATAAAATGAAAAGCACGCAAGGTCTTGCTTATTTATGCGAATACAATCAATTGACATCCGTTCACATATTTTATTAGCTGAAAATGAAAGTAAATTATCGGTGGATTTGTATGAGGAGAGAGTTGGAAGATCTGTTGCTAAATTACATTATGCGACATTATTGATATTGGTCGATAATTTTAACGTTTGTGTTATCACCACTCTTAAAGACTAGTGTAACTCTTGCCACTTTCCATTGACTTGGGAATATACCTAAAGAGTTGTTAAAAATTAAGTGCAACGGTAAAGAAATAGATTCAGCCGTATTCTTGTAAAACACCGGTGGTATTAAATCAGAACCTTGACCTTTATTAATATTTAATGATTTGAGTTCCAAAATAATTTCAACACGATCGATTAGAAAATCATTATTTACTATGCAGCTACTTGAATTTGATGAAGATGGAGTACTATCTTTATTATAAACCGGATTCAAAATAACTATAGCAAATAAATTACAAATGTCGTGTGCGGTACTGGCTGATATATTGTTATCGCTATGCATCGTAGCAGGAATAATAGTAGATTTTTTCATTTTCTTCGAATACGACCAAAACTTTGATGGGTCATATTTAAACCATTTTCTACTGATTTCAAATAACTAGACTGGGCTAATTTAATTTCTGACTTCAATCGGGCACGAATTTTTGCAAACATTTTGTAATATTCAGGATCGTTATTTTTTTTAGAATTATTTTCTTAATTTCCTCTTTAATTTTATTCGATTGATTAGGTTTATTGGAAACCAACTAGGATAGCCACCAATGTTTTTATTTGAAACTGGAACACAATCTTGAATAACAGCATTTATCTTGTCATAAAAACAGGAAACGGCAGAGTTTGTCTCCAACTGACAAAAGGTTTCAGGCCAATCAATTTTGCTCCGGCTTCGATAGCATTTTGAAGAAAAATAAACGCTGTCACATTATTTTGTCCATTTTTTTGGTGCCGAACATAATCTTCCTTGGCGCGCCACGAATGATTGTTCTTGGGACTCATTTCATTCAAATGCCTTATCTTTTTTAGCTAACACATGTATACTTTTGGCAGCGTTGGTGAATCCTGGCACAAACCGTCTAAAAAAACACAAAATAAAACGAAATTTTGTAGTTCATGTAGGTTATTCGGTCTCGGTCTAAAGGTTTGTCAGAATCTGGATAAATGCTCTTCGTCGTAGCTTTGTACCTAAAATACTTAATTTCTCTCTTGAAAAGTAAACACTTTTTGGACTCAATTTTAAACCAGCTGATTGCAACCATTTCAGGACCTCAACCAAGTTTCTCTAGTGCTCACCAAAGTCGATGCTCATGACTATGATGTCATAGAGATATACAAGTCATGTCTTCCAGTGAAAGCATTTTATTACCCATTACATTAACCAATCAAAGGTTCAGGGTGCGTTGCATAACAGTTGCATGGCTTAACGCTAAAGTGTCCGATCTTCCATTGCGACTTCCCCCGACCAGTACCCACTCCAATGTTGAAAAGCAACTTGATCCCGATAATGTATCTGGTGTATCATGAATCGAAGGCAATGGGTAGCTATTCTTCTTGGCTGCTGAGTTTAGCTTCCTGTAGCCATCTTTTCCCTGTAGCCATTTTATCTGTTTGCTCTATTTTAGCCAACTGTAATCTTTGTGGTGCTTGGCAAATCGGTTTTCTGCTCTGGTGTCGATACGAAGTTTCTCCAAATTTGTTCTGTCATTTCCTTCTGTTGTATTGTAGATCCAGACTTGTGCCGTTAAAGCATTTGCCGTGTTGCTTTTTCTACTCTTATGTAAGCACTTCTGTTCATTTCTGCACAAGATGTTCGATTACTGCCTTTTATTGTTTTGCGTGGAACGAGCTGATGATGATTTTCTGCTCGCAATTTATTGTTTTAGCTACCTTTTTAGTATTGCCCTGTGAATGATAAAACCCCTACTAATATTTTGTACAACAAAGGTCTATATGATTTAGATTTTTATTGGCTTTCACAACCTACAACGAGGGTGACCCAGAAACTCTTTACAATTTTTTTCCCAAATAATTGTTTCTGCGATTGAAATGGCAGTTTTTATCTGTTATCTAATACAATTCGATGAATGTAATTTGATTCTTTGACATTTAATTGAAGTGGCAACTTTTCCGTCCGTGAGTACACACTACACAATATCAGCCAAAATATTAGCTACAATCCATTGTTGCAAGTGAGTATGCTCGATTTCTATGTTAACCATTTTCTTGCACACAACAACTATCAATCTTTCTGCATGATTTTCAGAATTCCAAATTTTTCAATCTGTCACCGTCTTGATTTAAAACTTGAAAATGCCGGAAGTTATGGAACCGTCATATAATGGTGGTTTCAATTTTATATTTGCTACTTGTTGCACCATAGTTAAAGTATCGTTGTGCATTTCTACAGCCTCCAACCGTTTCTCGAAATCATCTACTTTAGAAAGTACCTCATGGTTTTCGTCGAGTACTTTTTGCTCTAGTTCTTGGATTTCATCTTGAATTTTCTCTAGTTTTCCATCAAATATCTTTGATATTTGTATAAGTTTCTGATCCAAGCGTTAATATGTGCCAATTATTTCTTCTTTAGTAGCAGCTGTATTACCATATTATTGTTAAATATTTCCTATTGTTCCTATTGTTAAATATTTATCTGTTGATTGATGTTGAGGCTAATTTTCTCCTTATTTACAGCCAAGATTTTGTTTATATTTCATTTCATCTCCTGTATCATAGGCAATAACTGCGTAAAATTGAAATTTGTAGATAATACTGAAGTAATTGTTTCCGCAACAAAACTTTTCTCTTCCTCAGCTGACCCCGAATCACTGTTTGTTGTAATTACCCCAAACTATGTACTTCTACTATTACTATCCACTGCCATTGGTTTCCTTCTTCTCGAAGCCGTATAGCTTTAATTCACGTATGTTTCCACTTGTTGACAATCATCGTTGTTGTGGTTCTCTCTTTAACTCAGGAACCTTTAATTCAAACCATTATTAACAGCTTATTAATCTCACCGCTGTCACCAATGTCACGTTTTTCTATCATCTTTTCAATTGGGCTTGTTTTTCGCGAGGCGACCATGTATGATGTAATCACAACCTGACATGAAGACTAATAAATCCTTGATGTAATCCTCATATTTAAGAAGACCGTTTTGAAAAAAACAATAGCCTTGAATAGTCTGCTTTGCAGATATTTTCTATCTTGAGATAGTTTGATCCTAACATGCTGTTTCGGAGCCCTGAGAGATCCAAACATTCCCCCACTATGTTCATCACCTTCAAGACGAAAACGGCATGTTGGATTAGTTCATACTCGAAGCCGTACAATATGTTTATTCACATGATGGTGGCCTATTAGTAGTCCCACCATTAGCCTGCAGTCTGATCGGGTCAGACTCAGCTTTAGAGTGAACATCTTGGAGACCTTGCACCCTTCTGTGTCCATCCATTGGGCGTTACTGGATCAAAAGAGAACTTATTCGACTAGCGATCTTATCCTACCTTTCGATACACCGATATAATTGCTGGTTCAGGCCCTATGAGCCTCACTTCGGAACTCTTTGCTAAGTCATTTACCGAAATTCCCATCATGCCCATATTAGTGATATGCTGTTTTTGATCTAGAGATAATTTAATGACCTAGAACATTATTGCACTATTTTTAACTTAATAGTGTAGTTTCCCAGAGCTTTAAGAGCAGCCTGGCTATCAGTAAAAATATTAATGATCTTGAAAGGTCACTCAAGCTCCGTCGCTCGCCCGGATGCTGCATTTATGGCGAATACCTCAGCCTGAAAGACTGTGCAGTATTCGCCAAATAGAAATTGCAGCCCTAGATCTTCATTACTGAAGTAAGCCGCAGCTCCTGTACCCTTTTCCGTGAGAAATCCATCTGTGTGGATGTTCTACGTATTAATAGCAAATCAGCTGCAGAACGGTCATCTATCGTTGGAATTACAACTTAATACTGCTTTCGAAAGGCAGTTAGAGGTACTCCATCATCAGTCGGCATGGACAAAACTGTCAGGTGTTCTGCCAGATCCCTCCATAGCACTTGATGACTTTACCTACAGTCCTTGGTGATTTCCAGGAATTCAAGCTTTTTTGTAGCCTGAGGATCAGACTCGCTGTAAGCACTGTCCTGCAAACACTAATAATACATAAGCAAGCAAGTCTTTGTACCGCCTCCAGTTTTTTGATCGCATTCCCAACAAAAATTCTCGAGAGGCATGTAAGGGACCCATAGCTGACAATGGGTCTGACAACTACTTTATACAGCCAGTAGACCATTTTTGGAGCGCTCCCATTTGCCTCCAAAAGCTTTCTTGCACTGCCATGCCACAGAACTCAAGTTGCGTTTACGCATTTAGTCTCAACATGAACAGCCCAGTTGAACCGCTTGTCGAGAGTAACACCAAGATATTTCAGACTATCTTGGAGTGTTAATGTTCTATTATTGATTGAAGGAAGAGTGAAGTTATTTAGTTTCCTTCTGTTGGTGAAGGTAACGAAATGTTTCTTAGAATCATTGATCGAGAGACCATTCTTCTGACATGGGCGATACAATTCTATTTGCCATTATCCAGTCTATTTGGTTAGATTTTTTTCTATTTGCCGCTGCTACCCCCTGAAGAATCTCCCCAAATACACAGTCAGGAAAATTGTGTTGAAGGAGTGCTGTATAAATTTCTTCCTTTGAAGAAGTGTGAGTATCATTGGATTATTTAAGTCTCTATGGTGGTCTTAATCAACTAATAGTATTTTTCGCAACACTTTTTCTTTGATTTGCGAATAAGCCTTTGAAAAGTTTGCTTGGTTCACTGTACTGTTTATAAAAACCACAAATAAGCTTCATCACGAGTTTTCAATCCTCTGTGCAGAAGATTCTTAAATCTTTGTCTTAACTTCTCAAGGTTTTTGTTCCACCAGACTGACTTGTGTGCAAATCGTTGCCTCGTTTCGGGATACGAGCTCACAAAAACCCGGACTAACAGATCATTGAGCTGGTCAGGGCCTTGGAACTGTTTCCACTAACCCATTCGTCCTCTATAAAGCATCCGAAGCACACCCAATCTCTCTTGGATTCCGGTAAACACGATCATCGACTGGGATCGCCTTTACTAGAAAATCAATATATCTGTGATCGCTCATAGATATATCCGTAGACACTCTGCAGCACCTGATGTCTTCTAGGAGAGACTTGGAGCAAAGAGTGATGTCTATGATTTCTTGCCGTCAGGAGTTAACAAAAGTGTGCTCTCCTCCAGAGCTAAGAGACTGATCTCTGCTGTTGTTATTGGTGCTTCCTCAGCCCATGTTATGTGAATTGGTTTCACAACCTAATTGGGCTAACTCTCAATTTGTAAAGCCTGGGCTTTTCGATTTGAAAATAGATACCTATGGTTTCTATTTATCCAAGGGTTTTTTAAAAATTGTTAAATGATACACGCTAAATCGCACGCAGACTCCACCAAGGAAAATAATCTTTAAATAAACTTATTAGCTTATAAGACCATGATGGTCTTATAATATAATCAATAAAAATTCAAGAATTTAATAACAATAAAATAGTATATAAAAATAAAATCTAACCTTAGTCTTATATTTGATTGATGACTTCAATGTTGCAAGCAACTTTCGTCCTTGTATGTCGCTTGTTTTTCTTCCAATTTTTATTTTATGTTTCCCAAAATTGTTTAGATCAGCGGATTCATCGAAATTGTTTCCATCGTTTTCATACTTGTATCCAACTCTTGAATTATGTTTATGACTATTTGAAATTGGATTAAAATTAAATGTTTGAACTATAATTTTATCACCCGGTAAGCCAACAACTCTTTTGCATATATGTACTATTGGATTTGCTAGTAATTTTGCTATTATTACATCACCACGTTCTATACAATTAAATCGAACGGAAAATCGTTCAGTCAGTAGTATGTTATCTGAATATAATGTTGGTTCCATTGATGGTCCTGAACAAATAACTACATCACCAATGTATTCAAACGTACAAGGTACGCTTGCATAGCACACATGTTTAATTGCATGTCCAAAGATTCTTCCAGCAAAAATAAAAAAATAAAAAAAATATGTTCCGCTTTCTTGAATATATTAAGTATTAGGTATACTTGAAATTCTTAATTTTCCACTTTATTTTACACCAAAAGAAACAGTTCAATTACAGATTTAGATTAATTTATTTTTCAAGATATAAATTCTTTTTTTCTTTAATTTAAAACAAACTTTTATTATTAACCAAAACAAATTTATCATCACAAAACGTTTTAATTTAAAAATTCAATTTTAATTTTTATCAAACGTTTTTTTTTTTATTTAAATATCAAATAATAACTTCCAAAAATATACATTTTTTTTTTGAAGATCAAAAACTAACTTAATTTTAATTTTTATTTTTGATTTAATGTCAAACAATAACTGAAGCTCATTTATTTTTCTTATTAAATTTTGATTTGAAATCAAACAACAATTACTAGTTTAATCAATTATTAAACATGAACTTCAAAATTATATATATTTTTTTGATTTGATATCAAAATTCAACTGAACGAAAATTAAGCAATATCGAGTATTAATAATATTTTAGTCTTAGGAGTAAACAAGACAAAAAAGTTGATTCAATGCAAGGCCGTCTCTTTCTTTCGTTATAATATCAAAATGAAAAACTAGTTTTTTGTTGAGGTTTTGTAACATTCCTATAGAAAAACAATTGCAAGAGAAAAGATCTAATATTCCTGTTTCATTTTTTCTCATTTTAAATGTGTAAAATTTACAAAGCAAAATCATGTGATTACGTTTAATATTATATTTATAAATTGCAATGGGCGTCGTCATTTCATTATTTCTTTATTTACGTTCGATAACAAATTTTTAAAATTGGAGTGTGCCTCGTCCGATTTAATATATGTACATTGTGATTTGTCGAATTGCAATTATGATATGTCACAACATATAGGTTGGTAGTTCAAGGATGGGATGTATAGAATGAATTAACTAAGACCTAATCTCTTCTGATAATGCACCCGGTCTAGGTGTCTGATCTGTCGAGCCTTAGATTCCCGTTAATCTACTCTACACAGACCCAAATTGTTCTAAGTTAGAACCTACCAACATCACATGCTGGACAGAACCAAATTGCGAGCATAACAAATTCGATAAACGTAATTTCCAAATCAGTTCCAGTGTATTATTCTATTAAGGATGTCTCCATAGGGACATAGGTGAAATGAAAACATACTACACCTGGGATAGAGAGTTTATCCAATTGTATTGACTTGCCAACCTGATGTTCTAGTCAATATGAAATGTTTTTCTTTTAACGTAATTTCGTGTGTGTTTTGTTTCAGCCCATTTCCATTTAACGTTTCCATTTAACGTTCTTAAGTTGCTGAAGTGTTAAATTTTTAAGTGCGTCTTTTTGATTTGCATCGTCCCATATTTTTTGGGCAGAGGTTAAAGTTCTCGGACTCTGTTCTCGAGCTTGAATAAGTAATTTCCAAATTCATATTAATTTAATCAATTCGTTCATTCTACCAATCGCAGTCCAAAATCACAAAATAAAACCAGTAAGGAAACCAGTACAGAAGAAAACATGAACTTGTAAGATTTATTTCTCCATTATCATAAAATACATATTTAAATTCCAAACCATTAAATAATTTCAATCTCAACTCTAAATCAACGCCCTAACACCAAAAATTTTCTCTCTCATTAACAAATTTTTCTATACATCACTTTTCCCCTCAAATAAATTTTCCCGAAAGCTCTCTTTAACCGATTTCTATTCTACTAATTTGAGAAAAATCCTCTTGTTTCATTTCATTCTATCTTCGTACCATCGAGAAAATAAACTTTCACATGGAACGAAATCAAAACAAAAACAATAAAAAACTGAAAAAGCACAATTCTACTTGCAAAGAAGAATAAAATCAAAAAGTAAATCAGAGAAAAACAAAAAGAAAAAACAATTTGTTTGTTTCCAAGAATTTTATACAAATATTCAGTTTCGTTTTAGCGGTCGTGGGATTTAGACAATTTCCTTGCCCTTTTTCGTTATACATTTGTAATTGTTTAGTGTTTGTAAATTTTTTTTATAAAAAATTATTGTCGTTTTTATACCAAATATAATATTCGCGAGTTAAAAAAACGTGAAGTGAAGGTAATAAATTGATTGTGTAATTTGATGTGATTTCTTATAAATTTACAGTAAAAAAAATTAAAAAGTTTTATTTTAGGATAAGCAAAAAAAAGTTTAAAATTACAATCTGGTGTCAGAAATCATAATTAAACAGATCAAAGTTTTGTTTAACTTTTAAATTGGATTAAACGTTCATTTTTGTTTGTAATTTTAAAAACTTTTTTTTTGGAAAAAATATATAAAAAAAAGTTTCGAATTAAAATTCTGTAAGTTTATTTTTGTTTTTATTTAAAAAAAAAAGGGAAAAGTCTCTGAAATAAAAGTTTGTGAGAAAATTTAATGTTTATTTAAAATGTTAAAGGTATGAAGTGTTAAAAGTGTGAATAAAAGAGTTTGTTTTGGTCTTGAAAGTAAAAGATTTAGATTGTGTTAAGATTAGTGAAAAACTGATGGAAATTTAATATTGAAGATTTGATTAAGAAATATGGTGTGTGATACTTAAAAGAAGAGCTTTCGTACTTAGATGACAAGGTTAATTTGCTAGATTCGATTGAAATATTAAAGTATTTGAAAGATTTAGGTAGTTACCTTTAGTTCATTGGTTATTTTTAAATATCGTCGCCATCCGGACTCAAATGAAATCTGATCCATTCAAAGTAAATAATTATTCGTTTTAAATATTCACCATACGTTAATAATGCTGGAATTATAAATAAATATAAAATGCATAAGATATAAAATATCAACAAGAATTTATATTAAAAACTTTAAAAATATAAGCATTAAAGTATTACAAAATTAACTGTGCTTTTCGTCGTTTATGTAATAAATTATAAAGTTTTTTTAAAAATATTATTGCATTTTATTACTGAATTAAACAGATACAAAAATGTATGTGGGTTGAATGGAAAAACAAAAAGTAGAAAAAATCTTTAATTTATGAACTTTTTAATATTATTAAATAATTAAAAATATTCTGTATTCAATTCTTAAAATAATTGATAATTATAAAAAAAATGCTCACTAATTATATTCATAATTATTAAATAATTTATTGACTTAATAACCTAAATTTAAAAAAAAATACTGTATTTGTATGTAATTCGAAAAAACAGATCATGGGTGATCTTAAAATTTAACAAACAAACGATTTTTTAGGTGTGACAATAATTAACATAAACTTTTTTCACGAAATTTATGTTCAACAATAATTAAATGTTAATAAATAATAATTTTTATAAAGTAATAGCGAATAACACCTTCGGAGTTTTCTTTGTTAGTTGGTAACAACTTTAATTTGGTAATTAGATTTATCATAATTGGTGATATATAAGTAAAAACAAACATGATATGTGGACGAATTTTGCAATCGAATTTCATTGTAAAGAATGTTGATGGGATTGGTTTCGTTTTCATTTGAATAAGAAATAACTTGAGTGATGTGATGGATCAATAGAAAACAAGTTGTTGAATTGAAAATAAAATTGCAGTAGTTGTATTCGATTTTTGCAATATGCAGATAAAACAAGACATTGCAATTGCATTGCAACTGAATGATTGTGGAAACATTTTAATTTAAACATCGTTGTGGAGCTCGCTCTTCGATCTTCACACAATAGTAAGGTGTTTTTTCCAATAATTAAGATTGATTTCACTGTGTTCAGAGATATCTTATTTTATTATAAATAAAATATGGTAGGGTCTATCTGGTCGGGGACTCTTTTTCGTACTTTTCATTCTTTTAAGATAGGAGGACAAAAGAATTAGGTTGTGTGCTTTTATTTTAAAAGTCATCTATCAGTAGTATAGCTATAAGAGTTCAAGCCCGTTTTTCCATACAAAATTTGTATGAAACTAAAAGTCGACCAAAATCGTATTTATGACGTCACGAAAGAGCGTGCAAAGAGAATACGATAATTAATAATTAGATTCATGACGTCATCAAAGAGTGTTAAAAGAGATTGTGTGAATTATTACTTAAGCTACTATGATGTATTATAGACGTGTATGACGTCACCAGATAATCAGAATACTCCAATGTATGAGTTTAGTGTCATTTCAAAGGTGTGAAGGCTATGTTATGAGTAATTTATCTCTGGGATAGTTTTCACAGGTCTAATGAAGAGTTACGTAGGTTATGTTATGCATAATTTATCTGCATACTAGTTTCACGCGCCTAACTCGCATGGTTGCATTCAGTTAGCTAGGTGTTAGTGTCAGCTAATGAGATTTTTTTGCTAGTTTTTGTGTGATCTCACAGGATGGAGGAAAAATAGTATACGTTTGGCAATATTCATGACGTCATGGAAAGAAGATAATGATAATTATTAATTAGATGGCTGACGTCATCAAAAAGTTTTAAAAGAGAATGCGATTGCAATTACTTACACTCCAATGTTGTATTAATTCAGACATGCATGACATCAGCAGACAATCCGAATACTACGATATAGGTTAATTATACAATATTTGTCGTGAAATATCGTAGAGTGTAGAATGTAGATTTTTTATTGTTTGCCATAGATAAACTGAATACTACAATGAAGTCAATGAGTGATATTACGCAACAATCGTAATAAAATGTTGTATTATTTAATATTCTTCTAATGTTGTTGTTATGTTTGAACCATGCGTTAATTATTTTTAATTATTAATTGTCATTTTGTTTTTTTTTGTTGTAAACATAAAGTCATCTAATTTTTCTGTTTTTTTGATGCATGAGTTTGACCTAATCGATATCAACAACATGAATGACGAGGTTGATGACATCACAAAACAATCATTTTAAAATAAGATATAAAATAATTGCTCGTAGTTATTGGGTTAACACACCGATTTTATTGTTTGTAAGTTTTTTATTTGTAAATATTGAATAAAGATAATCTGAATACTACGATGCCTAATTATTTACGACATCATATATCAAGAAAAAGATTTAAAAAAATTAGTATAAAAGATATTACAAGAAAAGATGAAACATGTTAATACAAATATTTTAATAAAGAAATTCTACTGATATTAGGAATTTGAAATTCAGAATGATAAATGTGTTTCTCTAATTTCGGTTACATAATCATATAAAATCAAGAATATCACATTGAAATAAAAGTAGCTTTTGTAGTTTTTACTGTTTCATGTATGTTTGTGACTTGCGATTAAACATGATTAAACTTGATAATAATTATTTTATCAAAGGAATTAATATAGAATGCAATCTGAAGTCGCGTGTGAGTGAGCGAAAGAGCTGACAAATATTATATAAATAACTAGATAAGAATATATTATATATGAAAGAATGATGAATTGAATCATCTTTCAGCTTGCAGGCGACCATAGAAATTAAATCTGAGATCAAGCCAATCAAATTTTACAAACATAATATATTCTTTAGCATGTCTTAAAAATATTTACTATACTGTAAATACGCAAACTTTTATTATTAATATAGCAACGAGTTTTGCAGGCTCGGATTACAACTATATCTAAAAAGTCTACTGTCCCTTCATAAAGGGCGAGTCATACAGTATAATAAATATTTATGAAGTCATGATATCTAGTTTATTAATTAAAAATTACTCACCTAAAAAATACTTACCTAAAGATAAAAACCGCAGCCGATTAATCCGCTACACAAGTCCACAACTAACTAAAGTAATTTTGTATTTCTTTATTCCACTTTAAGTTCTACAAAATAATAGCAAACATCTACATCCACATTTTATTTTCAAATCATCTTATACTGTATTTTATATGAATAGCAATAAAATCGAAGATTAAAATAAAATGAATGATCATTAACCTTTACATGAATGGATATGTTACGAAGTATCTCATGGAAATAAAATTAATTTGCCTTAATGCTCTAGTTGTAACAAAACAAGAAAGAATTTGAGAGAATAAACATGATTAAACTTGTTAATAATTATTTTATCAAAGGAATTAATATAGAATGCAATCTGAAGTCACCGTAAGTGATTTTTTTTTGTTTTGATATCTCATGATTTTAATGAAATATGTAAATATGGGTTTAAACAAATCTTGATATATTGTTCTACATTTCTCATATTGTTATTTTCAATTATGTAATTACTAAAATCATTAAAATGAATGATCAATGACCTTTACATGAATGAACATGTTACAAATTATCTCATGGAAAATAAAAATTAATTTGCAACTATGTTTTTATCAAAATAAAATTGAATAAAAATTGCAATACAACTGAAGCAACCGATGTATATTCTGTGCTCACAATATTCAAAATAGTTTATTAATTAATGTTAATACCCCCATCGGTTTTCAAATAGTACACCGAATGTAGGTGAATGTAAAAAACATGTAGAAAACAGTCACTGAAGAATCATAGCAAAAATAAATGAATTATATTCAAAAACAATTGTCACGTGATTACTGCGAGACGTAATAAAAGGTAATAAATGGAAGATTAACATTATTGTACTTGTCTATGTTCTGGTCAGCAAAAGATAGAATACAATGGAACGATTTGAACTCTGCTTTTAGAAATCGTATACGAACAGCTGAAATAACAAATTTGATGCAGGATTCTTAAGTTTATTTTTTACCAGTAGTTTTATTCCTACAATTTACAACTATTGCAACGAAGATGGCGCACTTTAATTATTTAAAAAACTTAAATTTGTTTATAACTTTGTTAAATAAATGATTAAATTAACAATTAATAGTGTGTATTACTAGTGCGAACGCGTTTTCCATTACGCGTGCGAACGCGAGTTATTGCCGCACTCCTGTTCAGCCAATGGCCAAACCATTTTGACAAAGTTTTTGTCACAAAAAAAACAAAAAAATAAAAAAAAAATAAAATAAAAAAAAAAAAAAAAAAAAAAAAAAAAAAAAAAAAAAAAAAAAAAAAATTAAAAAATAAAAAGAAAATAAAAAAAAATTTTAAAAAAAAATAAAAAAAAATTTAAAAAAATAAAAAAAAAAACCAGCTTACAAAAATTCAGATACTCCAGAAAAAAATTCCAGTCAAGCCAACACGTTCAGCTTAGGCAAAACCATTTTGCCAAAGTTTGTCACAATGCATATCACGGTCTAAACGTCTACAAAGATTTTAACAGATGTTTAGAATCGGTGTCCTGAAAAAAATATCACGCGAAAAAATCATACACGAAAGAATATCACGTCGAAAATATCACAGCGAAAAAATCACACTCCACGAAAATATCACATTTCGAAAATATCACATCCTAAAATCACACGCGAAAAAATATCACATCCTAAAAACACACGCGAGAAAATATCACATCCAAAAATCACACGCGAAAAAATATCACACCCAAAAAAATATCACGTAAAAAATTTTATTGTAAAAAAAACACAATGTCCGTATATTAAATCAAATTTTTTGAAGTACTCTAACTAAGCTACCAATCTTTCATTTTGATATCGTATTTGACTTAGTGAAAAACGTTTTCAACAACTTCACGTTATAGTCCTATCAAGTCAACATTAAGTAAAAACTCTTGGATCTATTCACCACAGAAATACATCTGTTGGTGTTAGTCATTGGCCATGCAATAAATATCGCAGTCTTCGTTTAAAGTCAATTCTACCAATGAAAATCAGATTGTACGAGAGTCGCTGATCACAACCATAGCGCAAAAACTATGAGGGCCAAGCTCATAAGCTAGTTAATGAAATGAAGCAAGCAATAGCCAATCCTGGAGCTTCAACTTATCTCACATTTGCAATTGGAATGGTTCAAACTCCGAAAGGTGTGTCGCTGATCACAACCATAGCGCAAAAACTATGAGGGCCAAGCTCATAAGCTAGTTAATGAAATGAAGCAAGCAATAGACAATCCTGGAGCTTCAACTTATCTCACATTTGCAATTGGAATGGTTCAAACTCCGAAAGGTGTGTCGCTGATCACAACCATAGCGCAAAAACTATGAGGGCCAAGCTCATAAGCTAGTTAATGAAATGAAGCAAGCAATAGCCAATCCTGGAGCTTCAACTTATCTCACATTTGCAATTGGAATGGTTCAAACTCCGAAAGGTGTGCTCTACCCAAAAAAAATTCACCAACTTGACGCTTATAGTACGCCAAAAGTAAAATAAATGGAAATTCTCTAGCCTTTCCGAGAGATATTCATATTTTAATATTTGAAAAATATAATATGGTATTATAAGATTAAGGAATTGATAATAATTCTTTTTGCTCATACAACTTCGACAAATTTGTAGCTAATGATTGTTGGCTTGCAGATGGAACATTGAAAGTGGTTCCAGAAATATTTTTATTTTTTTTAATGATATGGTTGCGTTACATAGCCATGTATATTAGCATTATTATCAAATAAGACATGATACTTACTGTAAAATGTTGATGGCAGTTTTAGAATTAATGCCTAATGCAAAACCAAGAATAATTATTACAGATTTAGAGATTGCAGCAATGTGTACCATCGGTATGAAATTTTTTGGATTCTCAGGTTTTGAAGATGTCGCTACAACATGATTATTATATGCAGCAGTGTGTTCATGCAAAGGAATCCAGTGAAATAAAGAACAGAATATTAGCAGAAAGGATAACGAATATTTTTACAAATTTCCATCCTGAGAAAGAGAATCAAAATGTTAAGAAAAATTGCTCATAAATGGTATACGAAATCAAAACAATAAAAATACATAATTGTGAAAACACGCAATTAATTTATTTTTAGTATTACGTTTATACACCGGTTGCTGCGTGTCTGTCTGTTACCGTCCTATCTGTTAACTACAAATATTTTCGATCTAAAATTGAATGAATATGAATATTGATTAAATAATTTGGGGTCCAAAATCAATAAAATAAGATTAATTTGTTTGATAGGGTAATGACGTGAAGTCGTTGAAAACGTTTTTACTAAGTCAAATACGGTATCATATGAAAGATTGCTATCTCAGAATTCTTTAAAAAAAAATTTATATTTTATATACGGACAATTTGTTTTACAATAAATTTTTTTTTTTACATGATATTTTTTCGGGTGTGATTTTTAGATGTGAAATTTTCTCGCGTGTGATTTTTGTATGTGATATTTTTTCGTGTGTCATTTTTAGGGCGTGAGATTTTCTCGCGTGGGATTTTTGAATGTGATATTTTCGTGATGTGATATTTTAGTGATGTGATATTTTCGTATAGTGTGATTTTTTCGCTGTGATATTTTCGACGTGATATTCTTTCGTGTGTGATTTTTTCGCGTGATATTTTATCAGGACACCGATTCTAAACATCTGTTAAAATCTTTGTAGACGTTTAGACTGTGATATGCATTGTGATAAACTTTGGCAAAATGATTTGGCCTAAGCTGAACGTGTTGGCTTGACTGGAATTTTTTCTGGAGTATCTGAATTTTTGTAAGTTGGGTTTTTTCTATTTTTTTAAATTTTTTTTTATTTTTTTTTAATTTTTTTTTAATTTCTTTTGCGTTGCTTCAAAAATTTGTGTGAATATAAAAAAATAAAAAAAATGTGTATTCGCCCCCGGAATTCAAAGGTTAAAATATGGGCTTACTAGAATTATATAGACAAAAATAATTAAAAAGGACTTTATTATGTTTCAAGTGCAATATATTTAAAAAAGTATAAAACATAACAATAATATGCAAATGTTTGTAAGTTTAGATATTAGATCCGAATTTGTATTTGTATTGTCAATGTTGTTGTTGTAGATGATGTTAACGATGATGCTGGTGATGATGATGTTAACTCTGATTTAATGACGATTTTGTTTTTATTTAAATAAACATTAAAAATTCATCTTCTGTTTCTGCTAATTGGGTTGTTTTGATTAAAAAATTTCGCTAACGCAACAAAATAATGCATACTTAATTTAATAGCTCTGATTATCAGTATCCATTATAGAATAATGACCCCATGGCAATGTGTTATAAGAATGTTTAATAAGAAAACGTTTTTCATCGTGAGGGCTAAGAGCAATTTTCTTTTGAGTAACAGAATTTACAACATGCAATTCAGACTTTATTAAGTTTTGTTCAACATAATATTCTTTAGAATTGTCTAAGCATAACTTATAGTCCTCAAATGTAATTTTTGATTTTATAATTGATCTTTTTATTCCTTTCGCTTTTTTAGTAGTACATGACATTTCGTCATGATTATTTCCATTCACTTTTACAGTATACATTTTTGACCTCAATCCAATAAAATGGGTCATTATCTTTCCGCAATTTTCATCCTTCATCATACCTAAGACTTTTTTATTAACTCTTGGTATACCATAAATATTATTTTGTGGATAATCACTTGTATCATAATATTTAAAACAATCTGTTTTAATTACATCATATAAATCATCGCATTTGGTTTCATAAATTAAACTATCAGTATCCGTATACAGCAGAGTAGATAGATTTCCAAAAGTAGGTTTAATGTATTTGTAATGAAAGTCGTAAATACTCAGTTTGGATATATCTAGAATGCACATACCGACATATATAGGTTTATTGAAATAAATTTCAGATTTATTTAATTCGATTGCTACTAAATTCTCATTAAAGATGGTAGATGATTTGAATTCGGGTTTTGAAATTAAAGCTTGTGCACCATACCGCCCCTCCCATTTTGATAATAACTTAATATTACAATGTTTGCGAACATTTTCCATTGTTTTTCCAAACACGGCGTTATTCATCAATTTAAACAAGTTTTTTTCAAATTCATTTTTAGCAGTGGTTCGTAGTCTAGTATTTAGATCAATGTATTCTTTGAGCCACTTAGATTGTTTAAATTTTAAGGTACGATGAATTTTTTTCAATAATAATCCATTTTCCATAGCTTGCTTTAAATTACGATAATGTATTACATAGCGGCTCTTATCATTTAATGTGGCCATCAATTTAAGCTCTTTAGAATTTGGAGCGCAGCAGTGTTCAGGGCAAAACGGTAGATCACTATGACCATCATGAATTTCTTTAGGATATTCTAAATCAACCTCTAAGATATAACCTATATCTGATTCATTGGAAATATTATTTACATCAATTTTTTCAATTTGGTTTTCATCTAACCATTTAAATTCACCAATAGGAAGGCATTGAGACATTGCCCATCCATACTGATTATTAATATCGTTGTATGATAAATATGTTGATTCTTTATTAGAATCATAGTTTTCCATGTATTTGTTATTTGCTTCAGAATATCTTTTAGAGCATTGACTTAAACCGCCACGAATTCCACGTTCAATAAAAAGCACCTGATCAATATCTGTAAGCAATTCTAAAGATACTCTGGTATACTTTAACATACAATCCCATGTATATCCAGGCAGAGTGTAATAATGTGCAGGATCTAAGCCATATGTATTATGACAGCTTGTTCTGAATTGCTCAAAAACTTCAGTTAAAAGCATTATATCCGTTTTGAGATATAAATCGCTGTAACTTCCAAGATTTTGACAATTAAATGATTTCCATACTTTTTGCGCATGTTCATAATCAGCTTCACTAATATTACTGTCATCTAATGAATTATAAAAATCTTTTTGCAGTGGCAATTCAGAGTATTCAAGTTTTTCAAATGAATCAATAAAATCATAGGGGAAAATCCCCTTTTTTTTAAGCAAATTTAATTGTTCATCAGTTAATTCTTTAAACTCTGAATTCATAATCGAATGGTTCTCTAAATATGTGGCCAATTTTTCCAGACTCGATGCCATGAAGCGATATGAATCAATGAATCTAAATTTCAAAAAGCTTTCAGATAAATGCTTTGTGAAAGAAATGTATTTTTCTTTATTAATAGGAAGCAAGTCAACTCGACCGTCCATGGCAGTTGCAATTTCTTTTATAATGAAATGTGCATCATATCCAGACAAATTATGGAACACAACTGGAACTGTATGAGTATCCTTAAAATTAATATTACAATCATTATGCGCAGCTCCTCGGTATTTTCCAGTTAAGTGACAATGATCACGTACTCTTTTATCTTCAAAGATGAATGGTTTTTCACATATATGGCACTGCTCCGCAGCATTATATCTTGAGTTTTGTTCTTCTGTTAAATCGTCCATAGGAAGTGGGCAGAGGAAAACAGTTTCTAAGTTTTCAGCAAAATCATTCAATTCCTTAGTGAACCATTCAATGCAATCTTTGCCGCGATAAGATTTGTAAAATGATAATGTATGATCATATGTACATTTTACATAATATCCAATGCAATATGGAATATGTTCTTGATATTTATTACTGTCGCTTTCAAATAGTGGAGCAAGTTTACACTCCAAATCACTGTAAATTATAAAAGGAGCCTTTTCCTTATATTTATTGTTTTTAAATGAAATATTTCTTTGATCATACGATGGTAATCTTATTTTACAATCATTTTTTTCAATGCAATCTGCAATATGCTTGCCCAAATCGTTTTGTGAATAAAAATAGTGAAGGCATCGTTCACAAAAATATTTTTTTCCATTGCATTTACTTAGTTGTGTTGATAAAAGACGAGACAAATGTTTAATCCAAACAAAATGGTAATGTAATGGCGAATAAGTATCTACTTCATCTTCACAATCATTTTCACTATAGTATTCATTCTGTATCATCATGAGGTTAACATGTTTCCCCAATTTTTCCTTGGTGAGGTATATCGGTAAAATTGTATAATTTTTTTTTGTTTTCTTTAAAATGTATACATTAATTGATATATAATTTTGTTTTTCGAAGCGTGGTATTTGCTTCATCTTCATAGGAAATTCGATCGCCTTTAAATTAAATATTGTGGAGTAATGTGGATATTTAGTTAGACATTGTGGATTTTTTTAACTGGGTGTAATGCTGATAGTACAGCCCATGCAAAACATGCATTATCATCATTTTTAACATTTATGCATGCATGTTTCTTTTTAATTTCCTTTGGTAATTCAATGTATGAGGAACCCAATTGTGGAGTGTATTTATTAACATGAATTGTCAAATTTATTGCCGAAATTAAGCTCCATCCGCTATTTTTTTCTTGAAAATCTTCAAGATCAATAAGAATTACATTTAATATATGTTCATTATACCATTGCTTAAGATCGGTGTCTCGAAATACGGATGCATTTTTTGTATTCATGTATTTCAAATCAGCTTCTTCTAAAGGCTTATGTGGAATCCTAAATTCCCCACAAAAGACAGCGTTTATTTTCAAGCTCATTTCTTTTTTCAATACATTTCTAATTCGCCGAACAAATGTTTCGCGACAATCTTCCAAAAATAACTTTGGATCGGTATGCATCAAATTTGTTATTACAGCTGTCCGTATACGATTTCTAAAAGCAGAGTTCAGATCGTTCCATTGTATTCTATCTCTTTTTCGCGAATTATCAATGCTGAATTTCAACCCGCCCTGTTGTATACATTTAATTTTCCGTTTATATCCTTTAACTAACCCCAAAGCATTGGTTAGCCGCATTTTTTCACCAACATTTACAGATGTTTTGATGTGTGACATTAATTTCCTTATATTTCGATTACACTCTTTGATGTAACTTTTCAGCATAACTGGTTTTTTCTTGCAAGATTCCAGATTACTCTTTGCCTGAGCAATTAAGTCAGATGTAAAACAAGACATAGTTATAAGTTTTGGATGATTATGATTCACAGTCTATATATTTATATATAATATTTTGAAACAGCCAAAATTTATATTTTTTTATTTCAGATTTGTTAGTAATGTTCCTCACACTCAAATATTTAAATTGAAATATATGCGCAACACTATTCACATTAACAATTTTCACTTTATCTGTTTATAATTATAACGCTTAATTTATTTAAATAATACGCAAAATATTTTCAATAAGGGGGGGGCAACCACTCTTATTAATAGACGAGTACAATAATGTCAATTCATAGAATGTTTCTTTCATTTATATCCTTTTATTACATCTCGCAGTAATCACGTGACAATTGTTTTTGAATATAATTCATTTATTTTTGCTATGATTCTTCAGTGACTGTTTTCTACATGTTTTTTACATTCACCTACATTCGGTGTACTATTTGAAAACCGATGGGGGTATTAACATTAATTAATAAACTATTTTGAATATTGTGAGCACAGAATATACATCGGTTGCTTCAGTTGTATTGCAATTTTTATTCAATTTTATTTTGATAAAAACATAGTTGCAAATTAATTTTTATTTTCCATGAGATAATTTGTAACATGTTCATTCATGTAAAGGTCATTGATCATTCATTTTAATGATTTTAGTAATTACATAATCGAAAATAACAATATGAGAAATGTAGAACAATATATCAAGATTTGTTTAAACCCATATTTACATATTTCATTAAAATCATGAGATATCAAAACAAAAAAAATCACTTACGGTGACTTCAGATTGCATTCTATATTAATTCCTTTGATAAAATAATTATTAACAAGTTTAATCATGTTTATTCTCTCAAATTCTTTCTTGTTTTGTTACAACTAGAGCATTAAGGCAAATTAATTTTATTTCCATGAGATACTTCGTAACATATCCATTCATGTAAAGGTTAATGATCATTCATTTTATTTTAATCTTCGATTTTATTGCTATTCATATAAAATACAGTATAAGATGATTTGAAAATAAAATGTGGATGTAGATGTTTGCTATTATTTTGTAGAACTTAAAGTGGAATAAAGAAATACAAAATTACTTTAGTTAGTTGTGGACTTGTGTAGCGGATTAATCGGCTGCGGTTTTTATCTTTAGGCATAGAGAAACATATATAGAGAGACGTAACCTCTATTCGCACAAATTGTATATAGAATACTGATAATACAAATAAAAGTACAACCAGAGATGAAAGGTTAAGCAATATACAAATTTTACAAATTATACATTGCATTCTTTCTGTCTTATATGAAACAATAAACAAAGCAAATCAAAATAAAAAAATGAGAATTTATATTTGAAAGAGAAATATTTCTTTTGCTTTATTTTCTATTTTACTTTTACTTAAATACGAAAAAATACGATAATTATAAAATAGAAAATAAAAAAAAAGTACTCGTATGTATGAGTGTTTAAATATGGATTGTTTTGGGATGATAATTTTTTATATTTAACAAATATAATTTCATTCATTGATAATTTTTTGTTTTTGTATATTTTCTATTTTACTTTTACTTAAATACGAAAAAATACGATAATTATAAAATAGAAAAAGTACTCGTATGTATGAGTGTTTAAATATATAATTTAAGGATTGTGTTGTGATGATAATTTTTTGTTTTTGTATATTGAAGAAGCAAATGATTGAATTTGTTATTTGGGTTACGAATTGTTTGTTTTGTTGTCAAGATTTTTTATTTATTTTTTCATCTCTTTTTAAATGGATTTGAACTATATTAAGTTTTTATTGTCCTAGGTCGATGACTTTAGATTTTAGAATATATCAATTTAGTTTGGTCAGAGTTTGATTTAAATTGATTCATTTGGTCGTGTTTGATATAATTACTTCGGTCTGAAAGATCTGAGATTACATTCATTCAAAGTGAAATTCTTACCCATGCTTTTTTGGCATTTCTCGACGTTTTAGGACCTACTGATTCTAAAAAAGCGACAAACAAAAATGTATGTCTGTCTGTCGGCCGGCCGTCCGCCGTCCGTCCGTCACAACCTACGAAATCTAGAAAACCGCTGAACGGATTTGAAATTTTTTTTTCTAAAAATAGGATTACTCAATAGAAAGAGCCGAAAGGACGATGTGTTCGATAGCTGTACCGGAAGCGTGTCAAAAAAATCGTCAAGTGTGTCAAAACAAGGAAATTTGCATATTTTTTGCTTAAAAAACGTTCATTTTAAGTGATTACGAGTAGGAACATTGAATTTGGAGAAATCATGATGGTCGGGATTGGTATGGGAGACCAAAATCTAGATTTTTGCATTATAAGTTTGTCAAAAAAATGTTGTCAAGTGTGTAAAAAGAAAGATTTTTTTTTATTTTTTTACTCAATTTTTTGGAAAAAAATAAAATTAATAATATGTATGCATGAAAATATATTATTATTATAGAGAATTATGACATTATAAGATTGTCAAAAAAATAATGTCAAGCGTGTCAAAAATGATTTCATTGATTTTTTTAGCCAATTTTTTGGAAAAAAAATTTATCTGTTTTTATGAATTGGTTTTATTGAATTGGTTATAGTTTTTGAAATAGCTTTGGAATTTTGATAAAAGTTTGTATTTTTGATTTTGTAATAATTTTTACTATATTTTTAGAATTTTGGAAAAACTTTGAATTCTTAAGAATTTTTGGAATTTTATTAGAATTTAGAAAAAGTTTAAATATTTGATTTTATTCTAATTTTTGGAATGTTTTTGGTATTTTTCAATTTTTGATTTTGTTATAATTTTTGCAATATTTTTAGAATTTTGGAAAAAGTTTGGATTTTTAAGAATTTTTGGAATATTAATGGAATTTAAAAAAGTTTAAGTATTTGATTTTATTCTAATTTTTGGAATATTTTTGGAATTTTGAAAAAGTTTGATTTTATTTAAGTTTTACAATATTTTTGGAATTTGAAAGAAATATGAATTTGTGATTTTGTAATATTTTCTCGAAACGCTAAATGGAGATGATTTTGAGTAGTTTGCTGAGTGTATCATCTTTTCACTAAATTATGTTAATTTTTGATCTGTTATAATTTTCCGGCAACGTATTGATGTTTCGTGTTAGTTTTGAAATAAATTTCTAAACAGAGATAAAAAGTACTTATACTTTAACAAATCAAAATAAAAAAAGAGAAACATTTATATGTATTTGAAATTTCTTTTGCTTTATATTCTATTTTACTAATGAGACAACAAAAAATACGATGATAAAATACAATTAATAATAAAAAAAAAACTCGCATGGATTAGTGTTTCCTTTGACATGTTTATATAAATATATAAAGGTTTTTAGAATTCATTGATAATTTTGGTTTGTTTTTGTAAGTTAAAAATGGTCAAAATAATTTTTCAGTTTTTGAAGAATTTGGGTTACGCGTTGTTGTTGTTGGCTACATAGATAGATATTTGATTTATTTTTCATCTTTCAAATGCACTTTAACCATATGTTTAGGTTGTTGACTTTAGCCAATTTTTTTTGGTCAGAAATTGATTTAATTTGATTTGGTTGTGTAGGATAAAAATATTTTTAAATTTCAAAATCTATGT
This sequence comes from Diogma glabrata, assembly GCA_963693315.1. Classification (NCBI taxonomy): domain Eukaryota; kingdom Metazoa; phylum Arthropoda; class Insecta; order Diptera; family Cylindrotomidae; genus Diogma; species Diogma glabrata. The sequence continues at coordinate 85,893,475 of OY856188.1, read as the reverse complement.
ATGAAAATTTGTATCAATTTAATGTTTTAAATTTGAATACATGAGTTCTAAAAGAATAGATTATGAAATTTAAAAATATTATTTTCCAATAATTTGTCTTATGATAACTTTAAACAAATTGGGTTTAAAGTAGTTATGCGGTTATGTGTTCTAAAAACTTTTTTACTTTATATGGCTCAAAAATACATTTACCTTAAAATTAATGTTTAATCATATCAAAGCGATACATTAGATCGTTGTTTGTGATATATTTATAACACCTGCAGCCAAATTCTGTGACTGTGAAGTGGTGAAGTGTTAAAAATTTCTTTATTTCGATTTTATCACCAAATTTTTATCATTTTAACATTTTTTGCGATTCTATATGCAATTTATGTGCGATGTAAGTGTTAAAAAATTATAATTATTTTGACTCTAGTGGGGTCATAATTAAAGTTCTAATCTAACAACAGGAATTTGTTCCTCTATTGTTCAAGAAATATAGATTTTGAAAGAATTCTCTAATATCTCATTAGAAGTATGTTATATTACCGTTCTGGATAAAAAGTAATATTTGTAAAAGTACTATTTTCATCACGACTACGATAACAGACGTCGATCTTTTTAACAATATTCTGAACACACTTCTGCATAAGTGTTCAGATAGAGACAGATGACGTCTTCAATGGTATTGTGCTCTTGCATTATTTGTAATTGCCAGTTTCATTTTCAAAAAACATTAAGTTCAAGAAAACAATACATAAACCTACGACAAACATGAGCGTTTTGATACATGAAATGTAAATCTAGTTGACTGTATATACGTATATACATATAGATATATTAATTCCGAACTACGGTCTAAAACACATAAATACCAATCATTTTGAATAACACAATTTAAACATCAATTTAACTATATTTAAATATTTTCGAAGTTAAATTTGAAAAAAAATGTTTGATGTTATTTTGAAATAGGGTTCCCAACTTACAATTTCCCAAAGAAAGGACATTTGCAAAACTACGAAAAAAATTTCATTTTATATGCATAGGCATTTATTGTATTTTTATTTCAACACAGATTTATCATATACATATATTATTTCACAAATTTAACTTAATTAATTCACAGATTTTAAATCTATTATTCGTCAGCAGAAAGCAATAACAACTGATCAAATGTAATAAAAATATAAAAAAAAATCAAACTATGTACATATGTAAATAAATTCAGTACTTTTACATATGTAAGTATTTTGAATTCACAGCACGCAATTTTTATCATAAGTAAAATACAAATGATGAAAAACGTGTTCTAGACAGAGTTGTGAAAACTTGACCATATTTGATTTTCCTGAAACTTGGCATATAAGTAGTATGGACAAAATAAAAAATACAACTTATTTTAAAATTTTTTTAAAGTGCATAGTTTGAGCAGCGGGGGCACCCCAACATGCATGAAAAATGAAAATTCTGCCAATGCGATGTAACTTTGAAATTAAATTGCTCAAGAATGGTTATACCGATTACATCAAACTTTTTTTTGTTTGATAGATGATTAATTAGTCGTTTGAAAATAAATTAATTTATTGTTTTTATAATTAATTTTTAAATAAAAATATTAAAAATACTTTTTAAAGATGGCGCTAGGGTCAAAGATCAATTGGAATTTAATTAATTTTTTTTTCTGAAAATAGTTCTATCCTTACTCTAAAATATATTAAATTAACTCAGAGGCGTTAATTTTTGTTGTTGAGATATTTAATTTTAAAGATTTTTAGTACGACTGAAATTCGAATTTTTCTTCATTTTTTCAAACAACTTTCATTAACAAAAAATTTTAAAAACAATTAAATTTCAACTTTTTTTTTTAAATATAGCTCTAACCTTACTTTAAAATATATCAAATTTACAAAGAGTTAATTCGTTGTTCTTGAGATAATTAATTTTAAACATTTTTAGTCCGATTAAAATTCTAATTGTTCATTATTGTTTCGAACAATTTTTAATTATCATCAAAAAATTTTAACCACTGAAGTTCGAGAAAATACTGAACAATTAGAATTTTAATCGGACTAAAAATCTTTAAAATTAAATATCTGAAGAACACGAATTAACGCCTCTTTGTAAATTTGATATATTTTAAAGGAAGGTTAGAACTATATTTCAAAAATAAAAAAAGGGTAAAATTTAATTGATTTTAAAATTTTTTGTTAATGGAAGTTGTTTGAAAAAATGAAGAAAAATTCGAATTTCAGCCGTACTAAAAATCTTTAAAATTAAATATCTCAAGAACAAGAATTATAGCCTCTTTGTAAATTTGATTTATTTTAGAGTAAGGATAGAACTATTTTCAGAAAAAAATTAATTAAATTCCAATTGATCTTTGACCCTAGCGCCATCTTTAAAAAAGTATTTTTAATATTTTTATTTAAAAATTAATTATAAAAACAATAAATTAATTTTTTTTTCAAACGACTAATTAATCATCTATCAAACAAAAAAAAGTTTGATGAAATCGGTATAGCCGTTCTTGAGCAATTTAATTTCAAAGTTACATCGGATTGGCAGAATTTTCATTTTTCATGCATGTTGGGGTGCCCCCTATGCTCAAACTATGCACTTTAAAAAAATTTTAAAATAAGTTGTATTTTTTATTTTGTCCATACTACTTATATGCCAAGTTTCAGGAAAATCAAAAATGGTCAAGTTCAAATTTCGACCTTTTCACCTGCGTAGATTTCAGATGCACCTGCGTTTTTCATCAAATACATAAAATAAAAATAAATCACAAATTTAATTACAAAATCTAATCACTAATAATTAATTACTATTGCAAAAACGATATTTTTTGGTCGGTTTTGGCAGTTTCATAAAATTCTCTACATTTTTCTTTAAAATTAAAATAAACAAGTAGCTCTGCCTTAATCAATTCAATAGAAGATCGATTACGCTCCTCTCTCCATTTTACCCCCATTACGGAGAACACTCGCTCAGAAAATGCTGATGATGCAGGGATACTTAAAAAGAAGGAGACTCATATTTTTTTGGTTGTATATTCGTTAATTCAAATATGATTTCTAATTAGAACTATTTAAATAACATACATACGGGCGCTTGTATAAAATTTCGAATTTAAATTCGAAAGCTACAAGGAAAAATATGAGCAATTATATATATTTAGTTTTTTGACTCTGATTCAAAAATTGCATTAAAATTACAATAAAAAATGCACATGTTAGCTCAATAAAGGACATTGTGTCACACAGAAAGTGGAAAGGACAAAATATAAAAAAGAAGGACTGTCCTTCCCAAAAAAGGACGGTTGGGAACCCTGTTTTGAAATCTTAAATAAACAAATCACATTGGTGTAATTGTGTTTTTTGACATAATGACGTTAGCAACAAAAGCATTCATTTTATTTTTTCACAAACCAAAAGTCAGTGTTAACTTTTCAGTTTTAACATTTCACTAATTTAGATTTTTTTACGGTGAAGTGATAAAAAATTTATCACTACACCGCTTCACAGTTACAGAATTTGGCTGCTGATGTTCTAAATAATATGATATAAGTTTATCCTTTGAGCTGCTTGTTTTAGGTAGATTTCATATAAAATCTACCTATTGCAATGGGAATTCTTGGAGTTCCGGATAAAATTTTAACAAAATGAATTTATTAGGCGTCGAGGAGAAACATATTTTTAATGCCGGGTGAAAAACACGTGAAATCAGCAAGGTCTGGAAATGAGGTTTTAATTTTGTATAATTAGAATTCGTTGACATCAATAAAAAAAAGTTTTCTGCGTTTTTAGTTTTTTTTTAACCCTGTCTAAGATACAGGGTGTTGAAAAATCAAGAAATTGCTCGACCCTGGTGTATTGAAATGGCTCTACAGTCAAAACTACTGGACTGATTTTATGGTTATATAACTCAAAATGTATGTATTAAACAGAGCAAAATAATAATTTACATTATATGACCTTGAACAGTTTCTTTTAGAAACATAACGGTAAAATATTCAAATTCGATTTGTTTTTTTTATTAATTTTATTGCAACACGCCTTAAAATGTTTCATCATAAAAAAGTGGAGTTAAAAAATGAACAGTGTTTTTTGGATTTACATATATGTTTTTATAATAAATTTTTAATTTTAACTCAAAATAAATATTTTACACATTTTTTATCATTTATTTAATTTTACATTACTAAATTCCGTTTGCAGTAACTGTCCGTGTGCTTTGTTGATGGTAATTGGAAAAGCGAGTTGCACTGGAAACTAAACGTTTGAATCTGTTGGGATCATTGAAATATGTGGCCTGTCTGTCGTGGCAGCATCCTCTTCGAATTTTCCACTCAAAATTGTAGCTTCTATGACATTGTTCATCATCTTTTTCCCCGAATTTCAAAAAAGTTTGTGCAATTTCAAAATATGTGACATATTTGAAATTACAATATGTGTCACAACAACACATATAAACCATATAGGCTCTACAACATAATGCTTTTTAAGACGTTGATGGACGCAAATTTCTTTTTTTTTATACACTCAAAAAAATGCTACCGGTATAATTTACAAAATTGGTTTGCAAAAGTGCTAACAAAATATTTTTGTGAATTTACCAAAAAATGTTACATTTTATATAAAATTTTGTGTTGTCCATTTGCCTTTTTTTAAATCTGAAAAGCATTTGTAAACTTACTAATTGTTTTTGTGATTTGGATTAAAAACTTTATACGTTTTCATAAATAGTTCTAAGCACAATTCATTTTCATTGTTTAAACAAAAATAATGTTAAGGTTATATCGCTTTTTTTCAATTTTAAATCATAAATCATATATACATAACAAAATAAAAAATTAATTATACAAAATTTTGTAAAATTTTGTTAACAGAAAAATGACATTCTACAATTTTTGTTGTAAAACCTAACACGAATATTGCAGATTTTTTTTTTAAACTTTACAAAGAGACTTATGCAATTTAAGAAACAAACATATTTTTTACAAAAAAACAGTTTGCTGTTACAAACGTTTTATAAAATTTCATAATTGAAGTTATAACCAAAATATTAAACAGTTTCAATTTGGTTGTTGTCTAAGTAAAAATTCGAAGAAATTTTTTAAAATCGTGGTAATTTAGTGGTTCATTATTGATAAATAGTGGAAGTGATAAATGATAAATTTAGCAGACATATGCTATGCACAGGTAAGAAATTTTAGATATTTCGATATTAAGATGCCCCTGACCGATTAAGGAGACATTGGAATTAGAGATAATGGCGGCATCTTTCCTAGGGCGGAACGAAATTGGATAATAGAGGATAACTGTAGTTTCCGAACTGCATATCCTTAAACAAATAGAGAATAATCAAATCCAGCACAAATTTCAAGAACCACTTAATCGGTGACGGGCAGTATAAAGTAAAAAGGTATCAAAACTTTTTCATTGTTTCAGATGTTTCAAAAGACATTGATGCTCATTTAAACGTTTTTCCCACTCTTTCTAGAACCAGTGAGTATTGTTGTGTTGCTGATAGCTGCAAAAATTTTTTTCCAATGTAGATAAATTTAGAAGACATTTAAAAAAGAATAAGCATGATAATATTTTAAATGTGAGACATTCTTCTTTAGGAAATATTAGTAGAGTAGTAAAATTGTCACTTTATCTTCGTGTAACATTCAAGATGCATCAGTTCAGGACTTCGAAAATAACACTTTTCCAAGAAAAGTAAAGAAAAGTACATAAGATTTAGTGTTGTACTTAATTGAAAGACTGCAAAAGTAATTTTATTGTTTAGTTTTAAGCTTATTTTTTTTTAAATTATTGGATTACGCTTGGAAAGATTTTATGTAACTTTGAAATAAATAATACTTATAAACTTTAAATAACAAAATAAATAAAATATGACAAATGCTAGCAAAAAATTATGTTTTTTTATTAACGACGTCCCCATATAGCATAAATATATACATATTTATATACATATATATATAATATTTGATGTGATTTTTGGCTTGTCTATTATTTTAAATAATAAATTTTTTGGGATAAAGCCAATAAATAAAACAATATTTTTAAAAAATTGTTTATCCAACAATTGTTTCGGTTTTTAATAAACCATCTTCAGGGATAACATACAATACATATAATGAAAAATTCTGATACAAAAAATAAACACAACTTGACAAATGAAATAAAAAACTTATTATGAAAACTTACAATCAAAAAAGAAAAAGCTAACTATATAAAAAATAATGAAAGAAAATACAAAACAATAATACAATGATAAAAAATTAGAAAATGTTAAGTAGAAAAAGCTCTATGATGTTTAATGTTTAAAATAAAAAATTTTTTAGTTTTGCAGAACAAAATCATAAGTGTTTTGAAGAAAATTCGTATCAGTTTGTATATTTATACAATTTTTATTTTGTTTGATGCGAATCATTTCCAAAATTCTACGTTTGTTTAAATTTTTTTCTTTATCCAAAATTTTGAAATTTTGAAGGGGTAGATCTGTACTGCAGCTTTTCTTATGGTTGGATAATGCACTGATATTTTCATTATTTTGTTTTTTTGCGTCGTTTAGATGTTGCTTTATACGTTTTCCTAGATATTGCTGTGTTTGCCCTATGTAAGATTTACCACATTCACAATCAGCTTGATAAACTAAATTGGATTCAATATTCATAGGTATTTTGTCTTTTAATTTTGAAAAAATAGTGTTATATAAACTATTATTAGCTGTTCCTACAACTTCGAAATTAAAGTTTTTTAACAAGTGTTTTATTTGTTCGAAAAGACTTTTGACATAAGGTATAGTCATGTAAATTTTGTTGTTGTTCATCAATGTTGATTTTGCTAAGACAGTGTTTTCATTACTGTAAATTTGTTGATTTACTAATTTACGTATAAAGTTTTCTGGATAATTATTTTTTTGGAGAGTTTCAAAAAGTAAATTTAAATTTTTGTTATGGAATTTTGGATCAGATAAGCTCAAGATTTTTTTAATTATCCAGAAAACTTTATACGTAAATTAGTAAATCAACAAATTTACAGTAATGAAAACACTGTCTTAGCAAAATCAACATTGATGAACAACAACAAAATTTACATGACTATACCTTATGTCAAAAGTCTTTTCGAACAAATAAAACACTTGTTAAAAAACTTTAATTTCGAAGTTGTAGGAACAGCTAATAATAGTTTATATAACACTATTTTTTCAAAATTAAAAGACAAAATACCTATGAATATTGAATCCAATTTAGTTTATCAAGCTGATTGTGAATGTGGTAAATCTTACATAGGGCAAACACAGCAATATCTAGGAAACGGTATAAAGCAACATCTAAACGACGCAAAAAAACAAAATAATGAAAATATCAGTGCATTATCCAACCATAAGAAAAGCTGCAGTACAGATCTACCCCTTCAAAATTTCAAAATTTTGGATAAAGAAAAAAATTTAAACAAACGTAGAATTTTGGAAATGATTCGCATCAAACAAAATAAAAATTGTATAAATATACAAACTGATACGAATTTTCTTCAAAACACTTATGATTTTGTTCTGCAAAACTAAAAATTTTTTTATTTTAAACATTAAACATCATAGAGCTTTTTCTACTTAACATTTTCTAATTTTTTATCATTGTATTATTGTTTTGTATTTTCTTTCATTATTTTTTATATAGTTAGCTTTTTCTTTTTTGATTGTAAGTTTTCATAATAAGTTTTTTATTTCATTTGTCAAGTTGTGTTTATTTTTCGTATCAGAATTTTTCATTATATGTATTGTATGTTATCCCTGAAGATGGTTTATTAAAAACCGAAACAATTGTTGGATAAACAATTTTTTAAAAATATTGTTTTATTTATTGGCTTTATCCCAAAAAATTTATTATTTAAAATAATAGACAAGCCAAAAATCACATCAAATATTATATATATATGTATATAAATATGTATATATTTATGCTATATGGGGACGTCGTTAATAAAAAAACATAATTTTTTGCTAGCATTTGTCATATTTTATTTATTTTGTTATTTAAAGTTTATAAGTATTATTTATTTCAAAGTTACATAAAATCTTTCCAAGCGTAATCCAATAATTTAAAAAAAAATAAGCTTAAAACTAAACAATAAAATTACTTTTGCAGTCTTTCAATTAAGTACAACACTAAATCTTATGTACTTTTCTTTACTTTTCTTGGAAAAGTGTTATTTTCGAAGTCCTGAACTGATGCATCTTGAATGTTACACGAAGATAAAGTGACAATTTTACTACTCTACTAATATTTCCTAAAGAAGAATGTCTCACATTTAAAATATTATCATGCTTATTCTTTTTTAAATGTCTTCTAAATTTATCTACATTGGAAAAAAATTTTTGCAGCTATCAGCAACACAACAATACTCACTGGTTCTAGAAAGAGTGGGAAAAACGTTTAAATGAGCATCAATGTCTTTTGAAACATCTGAAACAATGAAAAAGTTTTGATACCTTTTTACTTTATACTGCCCGTCACCGATTAAGTGGTTCTTGAAATTTGTGCTGGATTTGATTATTCTCTATTTGTTTAAGGATATGCAGTTCGGAAACTACAGTTATCCTCTATTATCCAATTTCGTTCCGCCCTAGGAAAGATGCCGCCATTATCTCTAATTCCAATGTCTCCTTAATCGGTCAGGGGCATCTTAATATCGAAATATCTAAAATTTCTTACCTGTGCATAGCATATGTCTGCTAAATTTATCATTTATCACTTCCACTATTTATCAATAATGAACCACTAAATTACCACGATTTTAAAAAATTTCTTCGAATTTTTACTTAGACAACAACCAAATTGAAACTGTTTAATATTTTGGTTATAACTTCAATTATGAAATTTTATAAAACGTTTGTAACAGCAAACTGTTTTTTTGTAAAAAATATGTTTGTTTCTTAAATTGCATAAGTCTCTTTGTAAAGTTTAAAAAAAAAATCTGCAATATTCGTGTTAGGTTTTACAACAAAAATTGTAGAATGTCATTTTTCTGTTAACAAAATTTTACAAAATTTTGTATAATTAATTTTTTATTTTGTTATGTATATATGATTTATGATTTAAAATTGAAAAAAAGCGATATAACCTTAACATTATTTTTGTTTAAACAATGAAAATGAATTGTGCTTAGAACTATTTATGAAAACGTATAAAGTTTTTAATCCAAATCACAAAAACAATTAGTAAGTTTACAAATGCTTTTCAGATTTAAAAAAAGGCAAATGGACAACACAAAATTTTATATAAAATGTAACATTTTTTGGTAAATTCACAAAAATATTTTGTTAGCACTTTTGCAAACCAATTTTGTAAATTATACCGGTAGCATTTTTTTGAGTGTATAAAAAAAAGAAATTTGCGTCCATCAACGTCTTAAAAAGCATTATGTTGTAGAGCCTATATGGTTTATATGTGTTGTTGTGACACATATTGTAATTTCAAATATGTCACATATTTTGAAATTGCACAAACTTTTTTGAAATTCGGGGAAAAAGATGATGAACAATGTCATAGAAGCTACAATTTTGAGTGGAAAATTCGAAGAGGATGCTGCCACGACAGACAGGCCACATATTTCAATGATCCCAACAGATTCAAACGTTTAGTTTCCAGTGCAACTCGCTTTTCCAATTACCATCAACAAAGCACACGGACAGTTACTGCAAACGGAATTTAGTAATGTAAAATTAAATAAATGATAAAAAATGTGTAAAATATTTATTTTGAGTTAAAATTAAAAATTTATTATAAAAACATATATGTAAATCCAAAAAACACTGTTCATTTTTTAACTCCACTTTTTTATGATGAAACATTTTAAGGCGTGTTGCAATAAAATTAATAAAAAAAACAAATCGAATTTGAATATTTTACCGTTATGTTTCTAAAAGAAACTGTTCAAGGTCATATAATGTAAATTATTATTTTGCTCTGTTTAATACATACATTTTGAGTTATATAACCATAAAATCAGTCCAGTAGTTTTGACTGTAGAGCCATTTCAATACACCAGGGTCGAGCAATTTCTTGATTTTTCAACACCCTGTATCTTAGACAGGGTTAAAAAAAAACTAAAAACGCAGAAAACTTTTTTTTATTGATGTCAACGAATTCTAATTATACAAAATTAAAACCTCATTTCCAGACCTTGCTGATTTCACGTGTTTTTCACCCGGCATTAAAAATATGTTTCTCCTCGACGCCTAATAAATTCATTTTGTTAAAATTTTATCCGGAACTCCAAGAATTCCCATTGCAATAGGTAGATTTTATATGAAATCTACCTAAAACAAGCAGCTCAAAGGATAAACTTATATCATATTATTTAGAACATCAGCAGCCAAATTCTGTAACTGTGAAGCGGTGTAGTGATAAATTTTTTATCACTTCACCGTAAAAAAATCTAAATTAGTGAAATGTTAAAACTGAAAAGTTAACACTGACTTTTGGTTTGTGAAAAAATAAAATGAATGCTTTTGTTGCTAACGTCATTATGTCAAAAAACACAATTACACCAATGTGATTTGTTTATTTAAGATTTCAAAACAGGGTTCCCAACCGTCCTTTTTTGGGAAGGACAGTCCTTCTTTTTTATATTTTGTCCTTTCCACTTTCTGTGTGACACAATGTCCTTTATTGAGCTAACATGTGCATTTTTTATTGTAATTTTAATGCAATTTTTGAATCAGAGTCAAAAAACTAAATATATATAATTGCTCATATTTTTCCTTGTAGCTTTCGAATTTAAATTCGAAATTTTATACAAGCGCCCGTATGTATGTTATTTAAATAGTTCTAATTAGAAATCATATTTGAATTAACGAATATACAACCAAAAAAATATGAGTCTCCTTCTTTTTAAGTATCCCTGCATCATCAGCATTTTCTGAGCGAGTGTTCTCCGTAATGGGGGTAAAATGGAGAGAGGAGCATAATCGATCTTCTATTGAATTGATTAAGGCAGAGCTACTTGTTTATTTTAATTTTAAAGAAAAATGTAGAGAATTTTATGAAACTGCCAAAACCGACCAAAAAATATCGTTTTTGCAATAGTAATTAATTATTAGTGATTAGATTTTGTAATTAAATTTGTGATTTATTTTTATTTTATGTATTTGATGAAAAACGCAGGTGCATCTGAAATCTACGCAGGTGAAAAGGTCGAAATTTGAACTTGACCATTTTTGATTTTCCTGAAACTTGGCATATAAGTAGTATGGACAAAATAAAAAATACAACTTATTTTAAAATTTTTTTAAAGTGCATAGTTTGAGCATAGGGGGCACCCCAACATGCATGAAAAATGAAAATTCTGCCAATCCGATGTAACTTTGAAATTAAATTGCTCAAGAACGGCTATACCGATTTCATCAAACTTTTTTTTGTTTGATAGATGATTAATTAGTCGTTTGAAAAAAAAATTAATTTATTGTTTTTATAATTAATTTTTAAATAAAAATATTAAAAATACTTTTTTAAAGATGGCGCTAGGGTCAAAGATCAATTGGAATTTAATTAATTTTTTTCTGAAAATAGTTCTATCCTTACTCTAAAATAAATCAAATTTACAAAGAGGCTATAATTCTTGTTCTTGAGATATTTAATTTTAAAGATTTTTAGTACGGCTGAAATTCGAATTTTTCTTCATTTTTTCAAACAACTTCCATTAACAAAAAATTTTAAAATCAATTAAATTTTACCCTTTTTTTATTTTTGAAATATAGTTCTAACCTTCCTTTAAAATATATCAAATTTACAAAGAGGCGTTAATTCGTGTTCTTCAGATATTTAATTTTAAAGATTTTTAGTCCGATTAAAATTCTAATTGTTCAGTATTTTCTCGAACTTCAGTGGTTAAAATTTTTTGATGATAATTAAAAATTGTTCGAAACAATAATGAACAATTAGAATTTTAATCGGACTAAAAATGTTTAAAATTAATTATCTCAAGAACACGAATTAACTCTTTGTAAATTTGATATATTTTAAAGTAAGGTTAGAGCTATATTTAAAAAAAAAAAGTTGAAATTTAATTGTTTTTAAAATTTTTTGTTAATGAAAGTTGTTTGAAAAAATGAAGAAAAATTCGAATTTCAGTCGTACTAAAAATCTTTAAAATTAAATATCTCAACAACAAAAATTAACGCCTCTGAGTTAATTTAATATATTTTAGAGTAAGGATAGAACTATTTTCAGAAAAAAAAATTAATTAAATTCCAATTGATCTTTGACCCTAGCGCCATCTTTAAAAAAGTATTTTTAATATTTTTATTTAAAAATTAATTATAAAAACAATAAATTAATTTATTTTCAAACGACTAATTAATCATCTATCAAACAAAAAAAAGTTTGATGTAATCGGTATAACCATTCTTGAGCAATTTAATTTCAAAGTTACATCGCATTGGCAGAATTTTCATTTTTCATGCATGTTGGGGTGCCCCCGCTGCTCAAACTATGCACTTTAAAAAAATTTTAAAATAAGTTGTATTTTTTATTTTGTCCATACTACTTATATGCCAAGTTTCAGGAAAATCAAATATGGTCAAGTTTTCACAACTCTGTCTAGAACACGTTTTTCATCATTTGTATTTTACTTATGATAAAAATTGCGTGCTGTGAATTCAAAATACTTACATATGTAAAAGTACTGAATTTATTTACATATGTACATAGTTTGATTTTTTTTTATATTTTTATTACATTTGATCAGTTGTTATTGCTTTCTGCTGACGAATAATAGATTTAAAATCTGTGAATTAATTAAGTTAAATTTGTGAAATAATATATGTATATGATAAATCTGTGTTGAAATAAAAATACAATAAATGCCTATGCATATAAAATGAAATTTTTTTCGTAGTTTTGCAAATGTCCTTTCTTTGGGAAATTGTAAGTTGGGAACCCTATTTCAAAATAACATCAAACATTTTTTTTCAAATTTAACTTCGAAAATATTTAAATATAGTTAAATTGATGTTTAAATTGTGTTATTCAAAATGATTGGTATTTATGTGTTTTAGACCGTAGTTCGGAATTAATATATCTATATGTATATACGTATATACAGTCAACTAGATTTACATTTCATGTATCAAAACGCTCATGTTTGTCGTAGGTTTATGTATTGTTTTCTTGAACTTAATGTTTTTTGAAAATGAAACTGGCAATTACAAATAATGCAAGAGCACAATACCATTGAAGACGTCATCTGTCTCTATCTGAACACTTATGCAGAAGTGTGTTCAGAATATTGTTAAAAAGATCGACGTCTGTTATCGTAGTCGTGATGAAAATAGTACTTTTACAAATATTACTTTTTATCCAGAACGGTAATATAACATACTTCTAATGAGATATTAGAGAATTCTTTCAAAATCTATATTTCTTGAACAATAGAGGAACAAATTCCTGTTGTTAGATTAGAACTTTAATGATGACCCCACTAGAGTCAAAATAATTATAATTTTTTAACACTTACATCGCACATAAATTGCATATAGAATCGCAAAAAATGTTAAAATGATAAAAATTTGGTGATAAAATCGAAATAAAGAAATTTTTAACACTTCACCACTTCACAGTCACAGAATTTGGCTGCAGGTGTTATAAATATATCACAAACAACGATCTACTGTATCGCTTTGATATGATTAAACATTAATTTTAAGGTAAATGTATTTTTGAGCCATATAAAGTAAAAAAGTTTTTAGAACACATAACCGCATAACTACTTTAAACCCAATTTGTTTAAAGTTATCATAAGACAAATTATTGGAAAATAATATTTTTAAATTTCATAATCTATTCTTTTAGAACTCATGTATTCAAATTTAAAACATTAAATTGATACAAATTTTCATACATAGATTTTGAAATTTAAAAATATTTTTATCCTACACAACCAAATCAAATTAAATCAATTTCTGACCAAAAAAAATTGGCTAAAGTCAACAACCTAAACATATGGTTAAAGTGCATTTGAAAGATGAAAAATAAATCAAATATCTATCTATGTAGCCAACAACAACAACGCGTAACCCAAATTCTTCAAAAACTGAAAAATTATTTTGACCATTTTTAACTTACAAAAACAAACCAAAATTATCAATGAATTCTAAAAACCTTTATATATTTATATAAACATGTCAAAGGAAACACTAATCCATGCGAGTTTTTTTTTTATTATTAATTGTATTTTATCATCGTATTTTTTGTTGTCTCATTAGTAAAATAGAATATAAAGCAAAAGAAATTTCAAATACATATAAATGTTTCTCTTTTTTTATTTTGATTTGTTAAAGTATAAGTACTTTTTATCTCTGTTTAGAAATTTATTTCAAAACTAACACGAAACATCAATACGTTGCCGGAAAATTATAACAGATCAAAAATTAACATAATTTAGTGAAAAGATGATACACTCAGCAAACTACTCAAAATCATCTCCATTTAGCGTTTCGAGAAAATATTACAAAATCACAAATTCATATTTCTTTCAAATTCCAAAAATATTGTAAAACTTAAATAAAATCAAACTTTTTCAAAATTCCAAAAATATTCCAAAAATTAGAATAAAATCAAATACTTAAACTTTTTTAAATTCCATTAATATTCCAAAAATTCTTAAAAATCCAAACTTTTTCCAAAATTCTAAAAATATTGCAAAAATTATAACAAAATCAAAAATTGAAAAATACCAAAAACATTCCAAAAATTAGAATAAAATCAAATATTTAAACTTTTTCTAAATTCTAATAAAATTCCAAAAATTCTTAAGAATTCAAAGTTTTTCCAAAATTCTAAAAATATAGTAAAAATTATTACAAAATCAAAAATACAAACTTTTATCAAAATTCCAAAACTATTTCAAAAACTATAACCAATTCAATAAAACCAATTCATAAAAACAGATAAATTTTTTTTTCCAAAAAATTGGCTAAAAAAATCAATGAAATCATTTTTGACACGCTTGACATTATTTTTTTGACAATCTTATAATGTCATAATTCTCTATAATAATAATATATTTTCATGCATACATATTATTAATTTTATTTTTTTCCAAAAAATTGAGTAAAAAAATAAAAAAAAATCTTTCTTTTTACACACTTGACAACATTTTTTTGACAAACTTATAATGCAAAAATCTAGATTTTGGTCTCCCATACCAATCCCGACCATCATGATTTCTCCAAATTCAATGTTCCTACTCGTAATCACTTAAAATGAACGTTTTTTAAGCAAAAAATATGCAAATTTCCTTGTTTTGACACACTTGACGATTTTTTTGACACGCTTCCGGTACAGCTATCGAACACATCGTCCTTTCGGCTCTTTCTATTGAGTAATCCTATTTTTAGAAAAAAAAATTTCAAATCCGTTCAGCGGTTTTCTAGATTTCGTAGGTTGTGACGGACGGACGGCGGACGGCCGGCCGACAGACAGACATACATTTTTGTTTGTCGCTTTTTTAGAATCAGTAGGTCCTAAAACGTCGAGAAATGCCAAAAAAGCATGGGTAAGAATTTCACTTTGAGCTCATGAATGTAATCTCAGATCTTTCAGACCGAAGTAATTATATCAAACACGACCAAATGAATCAATTTAAATCAAACTCTGACCAAACTAAATTGATATATTCTAAAATCTAAAGTCATCGACCTAGGACAATAAAGACTTAATATAGTTCAAATCCATTTAAAAAGAGATGAAAAAATAAATAAAAAATCTTGACAACAAAACAAACAATTCGTAACCCAAATAACAAATTCAATCATTTGCTTCTTCAATATACAAAAACAAAAAATTATCATCACAACACAATCCTTAAATTATATATTTAAACACTCATACATACGAGTACTTTTTCTATTTTATAATTATCGTATTTTTTCGTATTTAAGTAAAAGTAAAATAGAAAATATACAAAAACAAAAAATTATCAATGAATGAAATTATATTTGTTAAATATAAAAAATTATCATCCCAAAACAATCCATATTTAAACACTCATACATACGAGTACTTTTTTTTTATTTTCTATTTTATAATTATCGTATTTTTTCGTATTTAAGTAAAAGTAAAATAGAAAATAAAGCAAAAGAAATATTTCTCTTTCAAATATAAATTCTCATTTTTTTATTTTGATTTGCTTTGTTTATTGTTTCATATAAGACAGAAAGAATGCAATGTATAATTTGTAAAATTTGTATATTGCTTAACCTTTCATCTCTGGTTGTACTTTTATTTGTATTATCAGTATTCTATATACAATTTGTGTGAATAGAGGTTACGTCTCTCTATATATGTTTCTCTATGCTTTAGGTAAGTATTTTTTAGGTGAGTAATTTTTAATTAATAAACTAGATATCATGACTTCATAAATATTTATTATACTGTATGACTCGCCCTTTATGAAGGGACAGTAGACTTTTTAGATATAGTTGTAATCCGAGCCTGCAAAACTCGTTGCTATATTAATAATAAAAGTTTGCGTATTTACAGTATAGTAAATATTTTTAAGACATGCTAAAGAATATATTATGTTTGTAAAATTTGATTGGCTTGATCTCAGATTTAATTTCTATGGTCGCCTGCAAGCTGAAAGATGATTCAATTCATCATTCTTTCATATATAATATATTCTTATCTAGTTATTTATATAATATTTGTCAGCTCTTTCGCTCACTCACACGCGACTTCAGATTGCATTCTATATTAATTCCTTTGATAAAATAATTATTATCAAGTTTAATCATGTTTAATCGCAAGTCACAAACATACATGAAACAGTAAAAACTACAAAAGCTACTTTTATTTCAATGTGATATTCTTGATTTTATATGATTATGTAACCGAAATTAGAGAAACACATTTATCATTCTGAATTTCAAATTCCTAATATCAGTAGAATTTCTTTATTAAAATATTTGTATTAACATGTTTCATCTTTTCTTGTAATATCTTTTATACTAATTTTTTAAAATCTTTTTCTTGATATATGATGTCGTAAATAATTAGGCATCGTAGTATTCAGATTATCTTTATTCAATATTTACAAATAAAAAACTTACAAACAATAAAATCGGTGTGTTAACCCAATAACTACGAGCAATTATTTTATATCTTATTTTAAAATGATTGTTTTGTGATGTCATCAACCTCGTCATTCATGTTGTTGATATCGATTAGGTCAAACTCATGCATCAAAAAAACAGAAAAATTAGATGACTTTATGTTTACAACAAAAAAAAACAAAATGACAATTAATAATTAAAAATAATTAACGCATGGTTCAAACATAACAACAACATTAGAAGAATATTAAATAATACAACATTTTATTACGATTGTTGCGTAATATCACTCATTGACTTCATTGTAGTATTCAGTTTATCTATGGCAAACAATAAAAAATCTACATTCTACACTCTACGATATTTCACGACAAATATTGTATAATTAACCTATATCGTAGTATTCGGATTGTCTGCTGATGTCATGCATGTCTGAAGTAATACAACATTGGAGTGTAAGTAATTGCAATCGCATTCTCTTTTAAAACTTTTTGATGACGTCAGCCATCTAATTAATAATTATCATTATCTTCTTTCCATGACGTCATGAATATTGCCAAACGTATACTATTTTTCCTCCATCCTGTGAGATCACACAAAAACTAGCAAAAAAATCTCATTAGCTGACACTAACACCTAGCTAACTGAATGCAACCATGCGAGTTAGGCGCGTGAAACTAGTATGCAGATAAATTATGCATAACATAACCTACGTAACTCTTCATTAGACCTGTGAAAACTATCCCAGAGATAAATTACTCATAACATAGCCTTCACACCTTTGAAATGACACTAAACTCATACATTGGAGTATTCTGATTATCTGGTGACGTCATACACGTCTATAATACATCATAGTAGCTTAAGTAATAATTCACACAATCTCTTTTAACACTCTTTGATGACGTCATGAATCTAATTATTAATTATCGTATTCTCTTTGCACGCTCTTTCGTGACGTCATAAATACGATTTTGGTCGACTTTTAGTTTCATACAAATTTTGTATGGAAAAACGGGCTTGAACTCTTATAGCTATACTACTTCTATCATCTGATCTTATCAGCCATCTCTCATTTATCAGACGTATTATACGGACCATAAAGTAGACAAAATCTACTATAGAACTGTGACTTGACAGAATGACAAAAATAGTTGAGAAAATCCTTCACACTCTACGATGTAGATGCTAATTAGATGTAGACATTTTTAATCATTGCAAGGTGTTTGCTTTATTTTTAGTTTTATTTTTACAGGGTCATCACCAATCACCATTATATTCCAAACTTCTAACAGTATTTTTTCAGAATTTTCAATTTGTTTTCGTTCTTAATTTTGCATCACAAGTACCGTCCAAATTTTCATGCCGCAAACTCCATCTACGGTGGTCATAGCGAGCGCGATGAAAAATTGAATGAACACTAGCAAGTGTAAATGACTCTCAATACTTTTTGCTATTTTTTGATCAAATATAGTATTGCGTCATAACCCTTGGGTTCGTAGCAGTTCGATACAAAATAGAAAATGTATTATATATGTAATTTTATAATTGAAAATGTAATTCTAAGCATGTGCTAAATAAAGAAAAAAAAATGTTTGCGAATCACACGGAGATATGTTCTATCCACTATAACTTGTATATTTGATCTTGTTCATTTCTTCTGTTAACTCATAAACAGGGGCGCACACAGGAAAAATTTTAGGGGGTCCGAAGAATTTTTTTAATAAAAAGTGTTGTGTTATAGGAATTACAAAATGTGTCACAACAACACATAGACACCTTTTAAGACCTAGGTTCCTCAAGAACATGCATTTTGAGGTGTTGACGCACGCTTTTTTTAAACTTTCGTGGATTGAAGGTCCCCGAGACTATTGATTCGTGCAAAGCATTCCATTTATTTTATTTATTTACAACCAAAGAAATCCCTTTGCATTCTGTGACTATAATAGTGAGTAATTGCAACAGTTTGCTTGTTTGCACAAACCGATTCACGAGTAAAACGGTTAAAAAGAAAAGAATATGTTTAAGGCATAATGGATAAAAAAACAACGAGATTAGCAACAGTACGACGTTGTTGTATGGAATCAAGATTTGATATTAAATTTCCCAAATTTGACAACAATACTCCTTGTATGGACTAATATTGGACTTATAAATGTGGAGTAATTGATACAGAGTGAAATATTTTTTACTATTGAGGAGGCCGAGTTTTTTTGAATCGCTGTTTGCAATTGCCATTATATGATCGGTCCAGAGTAGGTCGTTGGAAATTGTGACCCCCAATAAACGAACGCTTTCACATTCGTCTATTTGATCGTTACACATACTAATTGAAATATCATTGGCAAACTCTTTGATCTGAAAACAATCAATAGCTGTGTTTTGGTGTTTTGTCACCCCAATCGAATTTTTTTAGGTCCTCGTTTACAATAATGGCAGCATCTCTCAGGACAGGCTTTACTCGTTTATGCATTATATCTCTTCAAAGGGGAATGAATGTCATGTGCAGTGTACTATCATCCCAAAAACTGTCTATCATATTAATGGTGAATTTCTAGAGTTCGTTGATATAAATTAAAACTAGAGCAAAGAATAAAACTGACCTTACTGATGGGCACACCAGCGCTAATTAATTTAGACTCAGAAGAAAAGACAGCGATGGATACCGAAATGTATCGGTGGTCGGTGAGAAAACTTTTAATCAGCTTTAGGTTTAATGGACTGTGGGCTGAAATATTACTCAACGAGCTTGTTGATCAGGCTGGCATGCCAGATTGGATCAAATGCTTTTGAGATGTTTAATGCGATAACGTACCTTTCACGATCTTCATCAAGTATGCTGTTGAAACGATTGGCTACAAAGTTCAATTTGTTCCTGTTTTGGTGACGGGCTAGACATTGGCTGACAAGCACGAAGGAAAAATACCAGATTTATAGAATTTGTAGAAAATTTTGGTAAGAGTAATTGCAAGTTCTTTTGAAAATGTTTTTAGAATAGGAGGAATGATGTCCAGACCGGGGCTTTGTTGGTATTTAACCCTCTTAAGATTTCTTCGACAATTTTGGTTTTGAAATCAAGATCTTTCATATTTGCTCATGCCAGTCGTCATGAGCAAATATGAAAGATCTTGATTTGGCGTATTTCTCTATGTGTTTCCAAAACGATCGAGGTCAAAGTAAAACGTTCCGCAAACAATGTGGCTTTTCTTGCTGTGTCAGTGACGATTAAACCACTGTCAATAATAGGACAAATAGAAGATTTGGAACCGGACTTTTAAGGATTAATGGCACTGTAAAATCTTTGTTTCTAAGGACCAATCTGGCTGCTTTAGAAAATAATTTTTTTTGTTGGGGTTTCATTATTGTGAATGAAACGAACTTATTTTTATTATTATATTGTTTTGTTTTATATTTATTTAAATTATTTTCACTAAGATAATATACCAACCTACCCAGGAACTCTGGAAGGTTGGTATATTATCTGAGTGAAATAAATAATAAACATACCTGGCGAAAGTAGTGAATTTTTTTGACAAATGATCTTTCGTTGGTACAATTAAAAGTATCAGAACCTTTATGTGGGTCAGATCATAATTTGAGTTCCACACATTTAAATTTACAAGTTCTTAAACCGTTTAAAACTAGTCCTGGTCTTGTTTGGGATTATAAAGCTGCAGATTTGTAGTGACTTAGAGATATCTTTAATGCAAACAATTCTGCTTCTAATTGTTTAGAAGCAATACACCTGGGTGATTACGCTGGAAATTTGAGTTGGTTGATTGAGTTGAATGATGTTCCTTTATATTTTTTATTCCCCAAGAAAAATGATCACGAATATTTAACACTAACAATAATTAAAAAACACTGACAAAGTTTTACAACAAATTATAATTTATTTAAATGCAAAAGCTAATTTTAAGATTTGTTAATTTGATGTGCATAACATTACACTTGAAAAGGGAATGAATTATATATTTGTACAGATTTTATTATTTTAATTTTATTATCATTGATCCGGTTTTTAAATTTGTAACTAACATTAAACAATTTTGAAATAAACCCTTGATCACAACAAATTTTATAGAAATCAATTACAGACAATTATATAATAATACGTTAACATTTTGAAATAACAAATAAGCAAATAGAAAGTGATATTTGCAAGGATTCAGTTGACTTATTTTTGTTGTGCCAAATCACCTGGGTATGCGCAAGTTTATTCCATTTGATCGTTCCGAAGGAGCTGATCTATGGGTTTCGAGTAAATATAAAGAAGCAATAAATTTAAAAAATGCTTTTCGAAAGTATAACCAAAATAAAACTGATGAAAACCGAATAGAATAAATATATTATGTAGAAAACTAATAGATGTAGCGAAACATCTTTTTATTACAGAAAAAGCTACTAATTTTGCTGAGCACCCAACGCAATTAGTGGAACTTTATTTGAAACCTGATCCTGAAGTTCTTGTCGGTTGTTGCTCTAATATTGGAGAAGAACATTAATTTTAATATTATAAGCTTCTTAAGTCGTCAAAAATAATTAAAGAAAGACAATGAAAGGTAGTTTTGCCTATGAAAGCACACCTCATGCTCCTCATGAAATACCTAATATATACTCACCGGTAGCGCTTAATGACACTGGGTCAAATTTCATAGGATCACTAAACATTGATTTAAAAACAGTTATGGATTCGGGTATTGCTAACAATGTTGAATTCAACACGAGCAAATCTAAAGATTACTGTTTTTCTAGGTTATCAACGCCTAATCCGTTTTCATTAAAGTTTGATTCTTGAAGAAAAACTATCTTGAAGAAAGAATCTGTTAGACTTCTAGTACAGTTGAGGTTGAAAATAATATGAAGTTAAATTCTAAGGGAATTCTAAGGCTAGTGGCTAAGAACGTTGTTCTATTTAATATTTTTGCGTCGTTGTGGTAAGGATTTTAATAGCAATTAGATTCTTTAAATACATAAGTTATTTAATCGTCTCTGCATGGAATATTGTTCTTATATAGGGAATGCAGCATACATAATTAGTTTGAAGTGTCTTGATTCTACACAGCACAGAGAGCTGTTAAATTGATTGGAAATTCAAATCTCACTTTCTGAACTGCTTATATGTCGCTGGTTTGATGGTATTTTACAAATACATTATTGAAGAAAGAGCGTCTTTCTGGAACAAATCGATTCTTCCTGAGCCTGCAAACTTCACACGTTTCACCAGAGCATCAATAGCAGACCATCTTTTTACTGTTCGAGTGACAAGATGTAGAACTGTCGCTTTTCAAAGTGATTTTTTGCATATGGCATCTCTGAAAGGCCTTACCGGCGTCGGTCTTCCCTAATAATTTTTACCCTCGAAACTTTAAAATTAGCGTTAAAATCCCCCAAAAAATTTATCAATTCTAACAAACCTTAGTCCCGTACTTAGCATCGTATTTTCTGATATTCAGAGACGTTAATCTTTAATTTATTATGGTTACGCTAAACAATTTCAAACTTTAAATAAAAAACATGATGGAAAATAATCGGTTAGGGGGGGGGGAGTCCGGACGAGAAACCCCCCCTTGTGTGCGCCTCTGCTCATACAAGCTTTTTATGATACGCTTTGATTACAAGCTTTTGCTAAGCTTGGATTTTCTTTACTTATTTATTTAAGTTTATTTTTTTTATCTCGATGTCTTTTTTCATGTTTAGTATTTTTTTGGTCTCGTTTTTTTCTTACATGAGATTTATAATCCATTGAGATTTATCTTCTGTAATGCAGACTGCTGCCAAGACCTGTTGCCAAGAATACCAACAACAAGCAATAGAAGGAGTGCGTGCCTTGAGATTTTATATTCCAGCTAGCAACAGTCATGTGGGTACAAGAATAAACAACTCGAATTCCAGCACAAATCAATCATTATGCACTTATTCGAGAATGTACAGACAGGCCAAGAAAAAAATTGAGCAGAAGAGACTCTGACGACCCTCGCAGCGAAGAAGCTAAGACCGTGACATCCACACCAATACTTTACTTAAGTTGTATGAACAATATTATCAAATAAATGAATGACTCATCCCATGATAATAGAACATCCCAGCTCTCAGCACCTTTTTATGCCTTAGCGTATCAACCAACTTAATACGACAGCTTAATATATATTGTTTCGTTGCATCCCAATTCTGCACGAGTGAGAGCCGAACGGCAATTATAAAATATCGAATTGATCCAGTAGATTGTTGTCAATAATGGCGATATAAATATTTTATCAAAAAAATTGCTGCGTCACAACGATTGGACGATTGTTGACAAAAATGGTTTTATAAATATTTGATCAAATAAATTTTTGCATCACAACGATTGGACGATTGTTGATAATAATAATTATATAAATATTTGATCAAATAAACTGGTGCGTCACAACGAATGGACGATTGTTGATAATAATTTGTAAAATATATTTTTTTTCATTGTATTTTTCGTTTAAGAGTTTTCACAAAAAGAACTCGCTTTATTATTAGATTTTATAATAAATATTTTGGCTTTTCTTATTATTGGGACACAACAAAGAAAAGCGATTTTTCTATATATAAATTATAGCCTAATTCACTGAATCATTAGCTTTTTAGTGATTTTATTAATTTATTTTTCATTCATAACTTATTTTTATTTAATTTATCGATTAAATTGGTATATAAGAAAATAACACAAATCAAAAACAAGGAGAAGAAAATGTACTAATTTTTCTTTTAGACACATTTACCGTTTCGATTTTTCTTATTTTATTTCTTTTTGTGTGTAATCAAACCTAAATTCTAAATATAATTATGAAACTTTTTTCTTACTTTTATTCATATGAAAACTTATAATTTTATTTTATAAAAATCAAATTTGTTTTTGAGTTAAACAAAAAAACATCGATAACAGAAAAAAACAACGAACAAAGATATCAAATAATAACCACTAACGACTTGAAAACTAAAAACTGTCAAATTGTATCGTGATCAATAATTAAAATAAAACAAAAATCTGTCCATATATGATTATAAATATTATGAAACCAAAAATCATATAAATTGTTGGGCTGTAGTTAAATTCATCCATCCATGTATTTAGACTCCCGCAACTCATATCGAACTCAATATCTAATCCATATCCAATTCATATCCAAGCCATATGAAAACCTTATCCAATCCACATCAAATCCGTATCCAATCCGTATTCAATCCACATCCAACCCATATCCAATTAATATCCAAACCATATCCAACCCATATCCAATTCATATCCAATCCTTATTCAATCCATACACAATCCAATTCAATCCATATACAATCCACAGTCAATCCATATCCAATTAACATCCAACCCATATCCAATCTATATCCAAAACATATCCAATCCATATCTAATCCATATCCCATCCATATCCAATCAATATCCAACCATATCCAATTCATATCCAATTCATATCCAATCAATATCCGATCCATATCCAATCCATATCCAATCCATATCCAATCCATGTCCAATCCATATCCAATTCATATTCAATCCCTATCCAATACATATCTAATCCATATCCCATCCATATCCAATCCATATCCAATCCATATCCAATCCATATCCAATCCATATCCAATCCATATCCAATCCATATCCAATCCATATCCAATGCATACCAAATCCTTATTAAATCCATATCCAATTCATATCCAATGCAAACCCAATCCTTATTCAATCCATATCCAATCCATATCCAATCCATATCCAATCCATATCCAATCCATATCCAATCCATATCCAATCCATATCCAATCCATATCCAATCCATATCCAATCCATATCCAATCCATATCCAATCCATATCCAATCCATATCCAATCCATATCCAATCCATATCCAATCCATATCCAATCCATATCCAATCCATATCCAATCCATATCCAATCCATATCCAATCCATATCCAATCCATATCCAACCCATATCCAAACCATATCCAATCCATATCCAATCCATATCCAATCCATATCCAATCCATATCCAATCCATATCCAATCCATATCCAATCCATATCCAATCCATATCCAATCCATATCCAATCCATATCCAATCCATATCCAATCCATATCCAATCCATATCCAATCCATATCCAATCCATATCCAATCCATATCCAATCCATATCCAATCCATATCCAATCCATATCCAATCCATATCCAATCCATATCCAATCCATATCCAATCCATATCCAATCCATATCCAATCCATATCCAATCCATATCCAATCCATATCCAATCCATATCCAATCCATATCCAATCCATATCCAATCCATATCCAATCCATATCCAATCCATATCCAATCCATATCCAATCCATATCCAATCCATATCCAATCCATATCCAATCCATATCCAATCCATATCCAATCCATATCCAATCCATATCCAATCCATAAAAATTCCATATCCAATCCATATCCAATCTATATTTAATCCATATCCAATCTATATCCATTCCGTATCCAATCCATACCCAATCCATATCCAATCCATATTCAATCCACATTCAATCCATATTCAATCCATTCCATTCCATATCCATTAGAATTTTTGTGAGCATATATTAACCGCATCTAACTTCAAAATCATTTGATTTTTTCTAGAAAAACCTAAATACACTTTCGATTTGAAAACATTCCACCATTCTTTATTCAATAAAATCTGGAATTAGTTGACAATTGACATATGTCCTGCTTATTTTTTATAAAGAGAATTTTAATCAACCAACTCATTCTTTTTAGAAACAATA
Source organism: Diogma glabrata (assembly GCA_963693315.1). Taxonomy (NCBI): domain Eukaryota; kingdom Metazoa; phylum Arthropoda; class Insecta; order Diptera; family Cylindrotomidae; genus Diogma; species Diogma glabrata. The sequence goes on along the minus strand of OY856188.1, from coordinate 85,867,558 downwards.
CTTCAATTGTAAAACTTTTTCAATTTTTAGGTTGAATACAAATGAGGCCGTGTATAATTCTAATTTGCAAGCTCAACTAGCTTAGCTACACAAATACGAGCTTCATTGGATATATCTTTACAATAATGAAACAAAGGTTTGGTTTAGAAATCAAATAAACAAAAATGTGTCTTCATCGAACGATCGATTCGTTTTTTATCTGCTATACAAATCTTTTCATTGGTATTTATGTTGAAAGAGTAATGACCGGCTAGATATATAGTGTCATTGAATAAAAAAAGTATCTTCTGTTTACTTGATAAATAATGGAAGAAGTTTGTTTATAATACTTTGAATTTAGCGAGAGCCAAAAACTAAGGTCATTGATACATAGATGAAAAAATATAACTCGCTATTGATCTCAAACATGACAACGGCTTTTTTTGATTATTATGATTTGCCTGTGGTTTCTTAAGATTAAAAATTCTTTTAAAATATTTCTGCAAATATGTCTTCAGTTATTTTTCTAACTTCAACCATTTGTTTACTCAAAAAGATTACATCACAATTTCTTAATTAAAATAAGAAAAAAAACGATTGAAGTCAATTGATAGCTCTCAAGTAACACAAACATAATTACAAAATGAAGATAAATTTTTCTTTATCATTTAACACTTTATCATCATACCTTTGACATTTATACAAACAAAATTTTAGGTAGATTTCATATAAAAATCTACCTATTGCAATGGGCTTCATCTCGGAATTTCGGAAAAATTTTGATGCCAAACGACTATTTGTGATAAGCGGAGATGGAAAAACAAAAAAAAAAAAAAATTATATATATATATATATATATATATATATATATATATATATATATATATATATATATATATATATATATATATATATATATATATATATATATATATATATATATATATATATATATATATATATATATATATATATATATATATATATATATATATATATATATATATATATATATATATATATAACGATATGAGGTATAACGGAATTTAGCGGCACTCTCACGGTCGCATTTTTTGACCTACACCAAAATAATTTTCTGTGTATGTTTCGGCAAATAATGTCTTGGACAAGTTCGTGAACTGGCCATATCCGGGTACCGGTTAAGCGGCTAGAGCCTAAAAAGTCGAATAATCTAGGGCGCTATAACTTCCGTTTGAATAATAATATTTTAATAAAATTTAAAAATATTGAATATTTGAACCTTTTTTTATCATTTTTATCCAGATGACTACTTTGGCGTTTCAGGTTCCTCAAAAATCAGCTGTTTTAAAAATTTACTAAACTTTGCTGCCCTTGATCTAGCTGAAATGGCCAAGCTCATAGTTGAAAACTTTTTTTCACGTACTTAAAATATAAATCTTTCCAAAATTTTCAAAAAGAATAGTTTAAGTCTAACGGTTGAGACCCTACGGCTGTTGAAATTAAAACAAACGCAAAAAGCAATGCTTTCATCATGTTTCAGTTTATGTTATTTAAATTCATCTTAGCTTTTAAACATACTTTTCAACTATAGCCTCAAAAAAATTCAGCTTTCTAACCCAAAAGGTTCCATTTTTATAAGCATTATAATGCAACCCTTACACGAAAAATATCAACCCATTTAATACCATAGAAAAATTATCAAAATCTCTTTTGTTTTTATTTTTTTTACTAAGTAACCGTTTCGAAAAAGATTAAATAAGAACAAAAAAACACAACAACAAAAGATGATTTTGAAATAAAATTGTTTGATAATGTTTGATTATAAATTATGTGTGATGGTATAATTGTAGTTGTGACGTAGTTCATTTGATCTTTGGTGGATTTAATATGTTATTAAAAGTAGTTTAAACCAACTTAAATAAAACTGTTCCGAAATTGTATTGATGGAGTTAGTTCGGATAATGTATTTAATTTGGTTCGATATTTTTTTTGAATTATTCTGTTTCTACTTATATTTTTTATTTAAACTAATCTGACTTATCTAATTTTATTTGGACACAAAACCGTCTGACCCCGAAATCTACCTATTTCTAGCGGATATACCTGCCGCTGGGATTTTTTATAAACTCAATTTTTTATTGTCAATGTTGATAATTTGAATAAGAGCTTTGAAGATGTTGTAATGTTTAAAAAAGGAGCTTTTAAAGCAAAAGTTTTGTAATGTAATTTTTACGTAGGTTAACAAGAAATATTAATGTCGTTTGACTGTCAAACAATAAAGTGACGATTTGAAGCAGTTACTTAATGCGGCGTCAACACTATTATGCAACATCGGTTTGAATTTATGGAATAAAATTCAAAGAAAAAACCACCTTAACGAAAAGGAAGAATGTTATGAATTTCTTCTTTTCAATTGAAAACTTCATTATTTGGATGTCGAGTTAATAAGACCATTAAAATAATAATGTGGTTGACAAGATTAATAAATTCCAAAACATCTCTACAAAATTCTAGAGCCCAAAACTAGGCGTCATTGAAACGGAACAACAAAAACATAATAACATGATCTTCAAAAGTTAGGTGTCAACAATGTCTATCTATTATTTTTAATTTGTTACATTACCTATTCTATCATAGACTGCGTAGTTTTATTTAATCTTTTTACTAGATAAGCTATAATAGCTGGTTGCGTATTATTTCGGTTTCGTAATTGTCAAATATTTATTCAGATGTTTTATATTCTTTTAGTGAAACTATTTTTTAATTAAGAATATTAACCAAAAAGATGTTCTTTTAGTACATCGAATTCCATTGTCGTCACAGTATTTATGTTACTCTATGATTGCTCTTCTATCACTTTCCACTTGTGTATTATTTTTTCTATTCCCACTAAACAAAATGGGCTAAAATAATATATTTTCCAACACCCTTAATGCCATCTAAAAATTATTAAACACAAATGCTACTACAGTCAGACAGACATAAAAGATAGAGATATGCATGATTTTATTTGCTTTAAATATTGTAAACAATATTTGGAAAAAACCGCAAAATAATTCATTTAAATAGATAGAATAGAATTAGATACAAAAAATTATGTTAGAGCGAACGTCTACGACATCAAGTCGTTATTTAAGAAACAAATGTAAAACTATAATAAATATCTTCCCCCTATAATAAAAACTCATATTTTCTCAATTACAATCTAAAATAACAACATCCCCTATCGTATTGCTACTTAAAAATCTCATATTTTCCCCATTATATTCAACATTAAATTGGAAAAATTAGCTTTTCTATGTTTCGCAATAAAACTAATCTTAAATCCGAAGAACTAAAGAATTAAGATTGTAAGTCTACAGCTACACAATTCATGATGTTTGTAGCCCAGAATAAAATGGCTATATTTAAAATTGTCACCCTACCTAATTACTATAACACCGAAAAGAAAAATTTATTTTCCCTCGAAAATGAAAATTAATAAAAATATTAGATTCACTGAAATGTAAATGAAAATGACACTTTTATTTTTTGTTTTTATTTTCGTTTTGTGATGGAAAATCGAGTATATTGGAAAATCAACTGTTTTGTTTGTTTTTATTGTTAAGTTGTTATAAGGGGATCAGTTTCGATTTTAACTTGCCCTTTTTTATTTGTCTGATTTTTGAAGTTTATTTCTTTGTGGGGATGGTGTTGATTTTGCCTGCGGATTTTATGAATTTCATTATTTTGATGATTTTAAATTATTTTTAAAGAAATAATGAAATCATGATTAATGAAGAGTGTGAATTTTTTCAACTGGGGGCGATAAGGGCAATTAAAATTATATCTTCGATGTTGTTGGAGATTTGATTTGAAATGATGATATTTTTAGAATTATATTGTTCGTTTAAAATTAAAACAAAAAGTGTTAAAGTGATTGTTTGTTGTACATTTTATTAGATATTTGGTTTAGTACGCCTTCACATTCAAAGCTTATCCATTTTTATTTTCCGATACATCTATGTATTGATAAACAAATAATTTGAAGGCTATCATAACATTCTGTTTTATATGTGTAGATGCGTGAAAGATGAATATGTTAATTATCTCAAATTTTTTTTTCTGTATATTTCAGTGCAGAAAGAACGAATATAGAACGCTTATGGACCGAATTTGCTATTTCTTCCGGAGTAAAACAGAAAGAGGGTAAACATTTCGTGTCGTTGAACATTTCGTCCCCGTTGTTCTGTAACAATTATAGATAAGGATGGAAATGAAAGCAAAATAAATCCAATCTGTCTAACTAAATCTTAAAATCTTAAAGCTTTGCAGAACCATAACCACCAGTTATTCATTTCGTAATGAAATCAAAATTATCAGTAGTAATTTCTAAAGGGCAGTGATAATTCGAAATAAGGCCGAGGCCGATGGCTATTATCCATATCATTTGCTTTAGGAATTATCCCAAAAATTATGAATATTTATCACCTAACGAAGGGAATTCGTTTAGAAATGTTTTTGCCATTTTTCATATCTTTATATATTTTTTATGAATTATGCGTAATTATTTCATAATTATTTGATAATTAACTGATATCGCAGTAGGCCAGACGCATAATTATTTGTTATTAGTGGATTGGTAAAATTGAATGATGTCATTACATTTTATAGAATTTCATTGGGTTAATTGAAATAAAAATAAAGCAAAAATATTCAGTGAAATCTTTCATACTGATACTTTGTTTATTTTAAGGAATTATTGGCAAAATAGTGATCCTGATTTTCATTTTCTAAAACAGTAAACCACTCGTTGCAGGTTAATCGCAATCATGTTTCATATTCAATGGTTCGTGCTAAATTTTATAGTTCGGTTTCGAACCCAACACAGCATGTTTTTATCAGTGGAGAAAAATATTAAAACCAGAAAATGTTTTGCAGGTTTCCTGGTTATACACATCTTATACTCAAACGATCCTAGATTGGGCTGGTTTGCACGTTTACCGACTTTTTTAATTACCTGTTATATTATATATAGTAAATTATTGTGAAAAAAACGGTCAACCGTTAAGTTTAAGTACAATCATATTTAAAGCTTGTCAAACAATATGTTAAGAAAGAAGTCACTTTTTCAATGAATAAAAGTAAGCATTAGTATTCCCTTTTATAATTCAATGATGTGTATCTGCTGCAAGGGTTTCTGATAAAGCTGAAGAGAAAATGCAAATATATATATTTTTCCCTAGACTTTTGATCTAAAAAAATTGATAGAAGTAATAAAAACTTTAATAAACCAAGTGTAAGTTTTAAGACAAAAGCTTGTGTGCGTTAATGGAATACCAGAATTTCTGAGTGACAGTGGTTGCTTTTTTATTTATTTATTGTGGGGGTGGTGGGAGGAGTCGGGGGTCTCGAAGCTAAACTTTTTAGTTAGCTGGTTCGAGTAAAGCTACGACCTAGAGATCATTATTCTGCGGATGAAGTCGATGTCACCGCAGAATGTGCAATGATGGTCGAATCCAAACCCCTAATGTTTCGTGGTAGAGGAAGTTCTTGTTTCTTTAATTCGAGCTTAATGTATCTGCACTATGAAAGGTCATAGCAGTTGCAGATAATGTGTTACATTGTTTCCGCCGCCGAGTTGCAGAGTAAGCATTCTGTCGACGGCAACAAGGTCTAATTTTTAAAGATGGGGATTTATCGCTTTCTCTTAAGATCGATTGTTTTAAGATGGGAAACAGGGAAATTTTCTAGAAACTTTTTTAAATGCATGTAAACCTGCCCGCATACTCCCTAGTTTTTATTTTGTTCCTGTTCACAGTTATATATAACGCATTTGAGCGAAGTCTTGATTAGTCTACAGCACCAGTTCTTGCCCAATGAACTTTGTACTCCTGTGTGACCAGGTATCCATACAAGTGTAACGCAGTTAGTTTATGCACGTTTTTGTAGATTTTGGTAGCATTCTCATACCAACTTTTAGTTGAAGCTCGTCGAATTCAGATCCGATAGCCTTGCCTGACTATCAGAAATAATGTATATCTCTGTTATGATGTATTCTATGCTTTTTCGACATACAGCACTGCACAGTAGTTGGTGGCAAAGGTTTCGGCTTGACGTACTATTCCAGAGATACCCAGTGCTAACGCTCGTTTAGTCCTGGGGCCAAACACACTTTGACTAATGCCTTCGTTGGCTCGGGATCCATCCGTATACCAGATGCTGTCATTTGATCGTAGTGCTTGTAAGTAACTATCCATTCCCTGGCCCCTATTTGGACAATAAACTGTCGATCTAGATCAGTGATTCTTGGCATACAGTTCGAAATGTAGTAGATTTCCACTACGGTCTGCAGTTCCTAGAGGATCGTTAGATAACTGGTAAGGCTAGCAGGTTTGAGAGTTTCGACTAGCCGCAGTTTGTGAGCACTAGATGGTGCTGCAGATCTGGTCCACCTAGTTGCAATGGAGTTTGTTTTGGGCCACCAGACCAAAGTTGCGTGTGACAGTATGGGTTTTATTATATTTGATGTAATCAATGTATGATTATGGTGCTTAATCCCCATGTTTTTCCAAATAAGTTTCTGCAAGCGAAGAAAGCATTGTTTGCTTTGCTCGAGATATGATTTAGTTGTGAGTTCCAAGTGAGTTTTCAATCGAGGATTACACCCAAATACTTAGTCTCTTTAATTACCTGAGGATTGAAATTAAAACTCGTTCTGTTAGTAGAGACTACGATACTAGTATTTTGTGTATTAACAGACAGCCCTACTACGTTTCACCAATTCATGAACAGGTCCAGGCTGCCTGTGTTCGTTCACCGAAAGTGCAGTCGTATTTTAACGTAGCCTACGGCGGCGTAGCCAGAGTTTTTTAGCATATTTAGAAGATCATCAGCGACTATCGGTAGTTATTTAGCCGCTTTAGAAAGGTAGTAGAATTAAACATATAAAATAATAAAAAAAGGCACTGTACGATTTATCACAAGGCTCGGTTTATTAATTGTTTTCAGCTTGTTGTTATAACACCAGCAAACCTTAACTAAACAGTCGACTATTTAGGAAGTTATGAGAATTGAACGTTACACTCTTTGTGGTTGATTAAAAACAAAATGTTGTATATATAAGTTGCCAAACTCGAAAAAAATGATTGCATTTAATAGCACAGTCAATAGCCGTTTTCCCATTTAATGTTGCCAAACAACACCGATTTGCAAAACCATTTAGATTTAATTCTATGCTTGCGCTCTACTTCAAAGGTGACCCTATGGCAGACACGCAATATTTAAATATTTAACACTTTATATACACTATGGCGTTTGATGAATCAGAACCAACTTTCAACCAGCTATTACTTCGATTGTATTGGGATTTGGGTCTACTGACACCATAAACGCACCATTTTATTTTGTTTTTTATAAACTACATTTTTAACATACATAACTTTTTCGATTAAATCTTTGTGAATTATTCGCAGCAAACCGTCTGATAACGTGTTTTTTTGGTTGAAAAATTGACAGTTTCACTCGCAAATAAGTCGAAAAGTATTGGCTTTCAGAAAAAACTTTCTAAAACCAAAGTTGTTTAGAATTAGTCAATCTATCTATTTCTGGACTTATTGTTCAGTGAAAAATTTGTCCCTCACGAGAAGATTTAGAATCCAACTGCACGGTAAAATCATTAAACGACCCTCGGTACAGGATTAGCTTTAAAGTAGAGGGTAAGTGAAACCAAAATTAAAATGTTTGTGCAAATCGGTGCTATTTGGACTGAACAAACATAAACAAAAATTAACAAGAAACATTGATCAGTCTAATTTGAATCATATTTGAGAAAAAGAGTCCGACTAGCATCGATACGGGCCGGCCTTTTCTATAACTGATATGGATGGAATCAGGTCAGCCTGATCAACTTCTGATCAGGAACATAACGCTTCAAACTATTTTCCAAACCATATGTTTCGAAAATGGATATTACTCTAGTGAATTTCAACCAAAAGACGGATAAATAAGACAGACCCTAATGAGATAATTATATATGAGATAATTATACAATATTACGACTTGCCTTATTATATTCTGATCCGGTCCAGATTATTATGTGGCATGCTTGACAAAAATGCTAGTCGGGATATTGGTAACAAAACACAGAAACGCATTGCTTTGCTTTATTTTGTGGAAGAGTATGAAGACTTTTGTATAATCCACATTAAATATTATAAATTCGGGTTAACATGGGATACGTTAAGTTGTGAAATTAAAAATGGCCCCAAAAACCTAAGAGATGAAAAAAATCGCCTCTGTGTAATATAAATAAATAAGTAAAACAAGTAAATGGTTTATTTTGACCGAAACTGATTTTAGGGAATGAGTTTTTGACCATTTTACCGGTTAACCTTTAGCCGGATTAACCGGTAATGCGAACCCGATTGCCCGATTAACCAGTAAAATATACAAAACTATACCTGAGCAGAAATTAAAGCCAGAAAGGACAAGCTCTATTAAGGCAATCTGATGTGGGCCTAGTCCGGACCTAAATTATAATATATCCTTTTATAATTTTAACTTATTTAAGTTATTCTGGCCCAGATTGGGTTTTTCGTATTTGACACTAATTTGGCTATCTGATCAGGTGCTGCCTGATATAAGATACTGACTAGACTTTGTCCTATTTAATTTTATATGTCGAACTTGATCAGGAGCCGATCCGACTATCCCAATCAGGGTCTGATTGGGCAAAAGCATTACAATCATGATGAGAGCGCAATTGACTAGTGCAAGCCTGATCAGAGCTCTAGTTGAGTTCTAACATATATCTGCTCCTGTAGAATAACATCCCAAAAAGTCGAACCATGTTCACACCCAACTCGTTTCGTTAAACTTTCAAAATGTAAGCTGTTTAAGTTGGATATATTATCGCAAAGCAGAAATTATTGCTCTGTATATTCGGGCAGGTGTGGTGCATCTGAATATCTCATTAAAAATTTGGAAAAAATTTAGAAATGCTCAACAGAAATTTATTTCGAGGTCTCGAAAATATCTAATCCAGCATATTGTTAGAGACACTCTACAAGTATAACTGACGTTCGATCATACAGAGGTGCTGATATGGACACCGATCATATGCTTGTCATCTTTAAGTACAAGTGCAAGTTGTCATCTACATTTAACAGACAAGCAAAAAAGACCGTGCGCTGGAATGTCGAAGCATTTAAACATCCGGAAACGCTGAATAGATATCAGGAAATAATAACACAAAACATAGAAGAGCATGACATCTCTTCTGAGATGCCATTAAACATACAAGAAGAATGGCAAACGCTTCAATCAACCATTATAGCCGCAGCACAAACTACAATCGGAAAACGACCACCGAAATCACACAACGAATGGTTTGACGACGAGTGCCGCCAATCCGTTGAAAATAAACAAAAACTGCGAGAAAAATGGTTAACAAGGAACACCCGAAGCTCCCAAGCTGATTATCTATGCGCCAGGAAAGCCTCAGCAAAACTTCTACGTAAAAAAAAACGCGAACACATGAAGAGTTGCATCGAAAACATTAACCAACATGCGGCCAACGGAAATTCAAAAGAGTGCTTTGCCAATGCACGGAATCTGACAAAAGATTTCCACCCAAGATCTACAGCCATCAAAAATGAAAATAATGAACTTACAACAAGTGAACGTGATGTGCTGGCAGTGTGGCGATCCCACTTTCAAGACCTACTCAATAGGACAAACGAAGCTTATCCTATTCGAGCAATTGCTCCATCAACTGAGGAGATTTTTGTCCCTTACCCAGCAATAGAAGAAGTGGAAGCTGCCATTAAAAAACTGAAAAATGGCAAATCACCAGGTTTCGATGGAATTCCCGCAGAACTTCTGAAAAATGGAGGAGCAGCTCTGGTCTCAAGTATATACGATCTGATTCTTGCAATCTGGGACCAAGAAGAACTACCTGCTGAATGGAAAACAGCTCTCATTGTTCCGCTACATAAGAAAGGTGACCGTCTAAAGTGTGAAAATTATCGTGGCATCGCACTGTTGAACACTGCATATAAAATACTAGCTAATGTTGTACTTGCTCGACTCATCCCGTTCGCCGAATCTATCATCGGTGACTATCAGTGTGGTTTTCGTCCCAACCGCTCAACTACAGATCAATGTTTTACATTAAGGATGATTCTGAAAAAATGTTGGGAGTACAACATCAGCATTCACCAGCTCTACGTTGATTTCAGGCAAGCATATGACAGTATCATCCGCGACAACCTCTGGTCCGCACTCATATGCCTTGGTATTCCAGAGAAACTTGTTTCACTATGCAAGCTCACAACATCGGGATCAAATTGTAGAATAGTAATCGAAGGGTCTGTTTCTGATCCTTTCGATATAACATCAGGTGTTCGACAAGGTGATGCACTCGCGCCCATACTATTTAATTTGGCGCTGGAGTACGCGATAAGAAAAAGCCGAATTGAGACACAAAACTGCATATATAACAAATCTAGTCAGGTTCTTGGCTATGCAGATGATATTGTGCTTCTCGGACGTAGAACAAGCGATATCAAGGATAGTCTCTCTCAGCTTGAAAGAAATGCTAAACGACTTGGATTATGCATTAACACCGGCAAGACTAAACTTTTAACAACATCCAGGAATATACCTCCCGGCAATCTGAATACTGGCGACTATGAAGTGGAACGTGTAGAAAACTTCAAATACCTCGGGTCTGTAATAACATCGTCAAATGACATGCAGGCAGATATTAAAGCCCGTGTCTCAGCCGCATACAGAGTTTTCTACGCATACTCAAAACTTTTGCGATCCAAACATCTTTCGCAGTCGTGCAAACTCACACTTTACAAAGCATTAATCCGACCTGTGCTCACATTTGGAAGTGAAAGCTGGACACTGACTTCCTCCGATTGTAGAATTCTATCAACATTCGAGAGGAAAGTCATACGAACAATTTATGGTCCATGTAAAGTTGCTGAAAATCAGTATAGAATCCGAATGAATCATGAAATCAGACAGCTTCTTGGAGGCTGCGATGTAATCGGATTCATTAAATCCAACCGGATTAGATGGTTTGGTCATGTAGAAAGGGCTCCATTGGAAAGAATGATAAAAAAAGCGTCCAAACAACAACCAGCTGGTGTTCGTCGAAGAGGAAGACCTAGACAACGCTGGCGTGACGACATCATCCAAGACCTTCGTGATATAGGATGTCGAAACTGGGGTCAACTGGTCATGGAACGAGATGATTGGAAGCTGGTGGCACAGACGGCAAAATCCCTTCATGGGATGTAAACGCCAGAGAGAGAGAGAGCATATTGTTTGCATTTTAACTACGGAAAACTTCAACCAATTGAGTCATGTTGTACATCTACAAATTACAATAAATCTTAAAAATGCCCTTATGCTTCCAGACCAACCCAAGATTATCATTTTTAAGGACAGACAGGACTGTTTTTGATTAAGTGTTTTGCATTACATGTTTTTTTTTTTTTTATTTCACAAAGTGTCTTCCATATCGCGCTTCTGTTGATTGAGTCGAAGGCGCGTTCGAAGTCCACGAAGAGGAGATACAATGGCGAATTCCATTCATTTGATTGCTCAATGATGATACGGATTGTGTTGATATGATCGGTACAGCTTCTTCCTGGTCTAAAGCCGGCTTGTTCATTTCTTAGTTTCTGATTGATGGAGATATTCTTTCGAGAATGATCATCGCTAGTATTTTCATTATTGTGTTGAGCAGAGATATACCTCTCCAATTTTTGCATTCTCTTAGACCACCTTTCTTTGGGATTGTTATGGTTAAACCTTCTTTCCATTTGGTTGGTATTTTACCTTCGTTCCATACATCAGCTAATAGTGGTGTTAGAGCTTCTGCTGTTGTGTTTACATCTGCTTTGAGTAATTCTGCTGATATATTATCTGTACCAGCAGATTTGTTATTCTTGAGTTTCTGTATGGCATCTCTAACTTCCCGTTCCGTTGGTGGATGGGTGCTGATAGTCTCGTTATAGTTGTCATTCAGAGACTGCAAATTATCTTCATGTTGGTGGCAGTTGTCTTCGAAGTATTCTTTCCATCTATTTAGCTGTTGTTCATGTGTTGTGAGGGTTTGACCAGATTCATCTTTTATTGGTGGAGTGTTTGTATATTTGTTGGTGACCTTTCTCACGCATTTGAGTAGTGTGCGCATGTTTCTATTAGCTGCTGCTGTTGCTGCAGACTTGAGGATGCTTTCTGTATATCTTCTGCGATCATTCCTTGCCATCTTTTTAACTTGTTTTGATGTACTTTCATATTTGTTGCGGATCTCGGTTGTGTTCTGGTGACACAACTGCAACTTGAGCTGTCGACGCTCTTCAATTTTCTTCCATGTATCATCGCTAATCCATTGTTTCCGTGATTTGTCTTGGTATCCTAGCACATCTGTAGCACTTTTGACGTAAGCTTCTTTAACTTGTTCCCATTTTTCATCAATGCTGGTGGTTTCGTTGTTTGGTAGATTGAGCTGGAGCGACTCTTTGAAGATGTTATTTGTATTTTTGTCACTCAATCTGTTGATGTTGAATTTCCTCTGACATGGCTTATTGTGTTTTACAGCGGCTGGTTTAATTTTGAATGTTGCAATTACCAGTTGGTGGCCGCTGTGCATGTCTGCTCCTCGCTTTGCTCTGACGTCTTGTAGTGAGGATAGAAACTTCTTATTCACCAGTACGTGATCAATTTGATTCTTTGTTCTTCCATTTGGTGATGTCCAAGTGTATTTGTGTATGTTCTTGTGTGGGAACTTGCTGCCTCCTATGAATAGTTGATTTGTGACACAACAATCGATGAGCCTGTCTCTATTATTGTTACGTGTTGATTCTAGTGCATGTTTACCCATGACTGATTCCATTCCGGTGTTGTCGGTTCCAATTTTGGCATTGAAATCATCTTGTATTATTTTGATGTCATTTCGGTGTGCACTAGCCAGCGTTGCTTGGAGTTGTTCGTAGAATTCATCTTTTGTCGCATCATCAGCTTCTTCGGTAGGTGTATAGCACTGTATGATCGTTGTATTTCTAATTTTCGACAAACCTTATAAATCTTAAAAATGTCCTTATGCTTCCAGACCACCCAAGATTATCATTTTAAGGACAAACAGGACTGTTTTTGATTAAGTGATTTGCATTACATTACAACCCTTATAAAATCTATTTCGGCGTAAGAGCCCACATGTATTTTCCCATCTATGGATCTGAAGTATATATTTAAGTTATGATAATCCTTACAGCTTCGGCAAAAAGTGCTTTTCTTTTAGAAAAAACTTTTTTCCTTTGGAATGAGAATAAACGTTTTTAGAAAAACATTTCATCTGATTGCAGGTCTAGAGTTGTATGTGTTTCCTTTGGCGTTAGGCACTGTGGCTCTGGTGTAGTTACTATAGAAAAAAGTATCCTTCGCATCAAATGTTCTATTTTCAATCAAAACAAAGTTTCTTCATTAAACTTCAAAAAGCTATCATCATAGTCCAATGTAATCATCAAATGTTATTCAACCAGCAAACGGACATTCCCATTACTTTATATCAAGATTAAACATTTGCTTTTATTATTTTCTTCTTGGTTCTTTAAACTACATATCATGTTTTGTGAATCTTTTGAACGAAATTCCATTTCATTCCTTTTGATTAGTTTCTAAAGAGGCGTTGTTGAAAAGCGTATTGAATAATAATATATTATTCTTATATTATTTGAAGTGCATTGTTTATAAATAATTTTATTCATTGGAATTTTAACTACTAAAGAAAAGATGTGGGATTTGTTTTTTACACACTTTTTTATAATTATTCTGTCATTTGTCTGTTTTTTGTTTGTTTATTCTAATACATATATAGTTTGGACCAAAAAAGTGATATTGGATAACTCAACCAAAAAAAGAACAAATTAGCTTTCATTCTTTCAACTAAAGCGTTATTCTATCCTCATTTTAACTAAACTTAATTTTCATTCCATTCCATAGATCCATAGTCGGAAGCAATAATTTATAATATATTTTATTAAAACCAACGTATGATCATATCATATCAGTATTTTGTTTGGTTTTCAATCAATTGTACCGCTTACAGTCCCGTTTTTAATTTTATTAAAATTTCAATGCCATTTGAATTGAAAAAAACTAAATGTTTAATGTGTATAAACAAGAGCTCGTTTTTAAAATCTGAAGCTGAATCTACTAAATGTAGTGGTTGTGATTCTTATTATCATCCAGTACCCTATTTCACCAAACTTACAAATTTGTAATTTCATGCAAATTTTCACAAATTTTGTTAAAATTTGTATGAAATTACAAATTTGTAAGTTTGGTGAAATAGGGTACAGGTTGTGCTAAGCGTGCTGGCTTAAATAGTGATGCTTCTATAATGAGATGTTGCGGTAATAAGGATGAAATTAATAAATTTAACTCAACATTTAATGAAGTTACCGTTAGTGATGATGATTCTGATAATATTGCTAGTTTTAGTGATCTTTGGTCTAAAATTAAAACAAATTCTGATCATAATTTTAAGTTAATCAATGAACGACTTAAATATGTTGCTAGCAATTTAAATGATTTTAAATCATTAATGGACAATGAGATTGAAGGTATTAAGGATAAAATTCTGGATTTAGATAATCGCTTAGAAACTATAGAGTCATCTTCTTCTACTGATCTAAAAGTTAGCGAAGAATTTTATATTCTTTTAGGATCACTCGCGAGAAAAATCTCATTATTTATAATATGGCTGATAGTAATGATGCAGATAAAGTCGATAAAGCTATTTTGATTGATATGTTTAAAAATTCACCGGTTACACTGAATGTTATCAGAGTTAGTCGTCTTGGAAGGCATTTTTCTATTAATAAGGTTCGACCTCTTAAAGTTGTTCTTGGATCAGCTGATGAAGTGCATTGTATCTTTAATAATAAAATGAGTATTTTTGGTAGTGATATAAAAATCTCAAATGACTCTACTCCTCTGCAACGATCACAGTACAAGAAATTACAAACTGAAATGAAGGAAAGAACACTTAAAGGTGAAAGAAACCTTCACATTAAAAGAATCCAAGGTATGTTATCAATAGTTAATAAAGATAAACATCATTCCACGAATCATGAGGCCTCAAAAAACTAACTTTATTTTACCAAAACATCAGGAGCCTTTTAAGGTCGTCTTATTGAATTTAGAAGTGCTCAATTTTTATTACCAACATACGATATAATAGGCATTACCGAAACCTGGCTTAATGAGGATATTCTTGATGTTGAAATTGGCTTGGAAGACTATAATATTATTCGCTGCGATCGGAACAACTTTACTAGCTCTAAAAGAAATGGCGGTGGTGTTTTATTAGCCATTAACAAAAGTTTTCATAATCAAACGTCAATTCAACTTAACATTAATTCTGTGGAACAAGTTTTTGCAAAAATAGACTTTGGGAATCATAAATTAGTCATTGGAATTGTTTACTTTCCTCCGAATACGAAGTTTGATATTTACAAAGAATTTTTTGATGCTCTACAGGACTATATTACTCTTAATTGTTCTCTAAGTATGTTTGATAAGCTAATTCTGTTTGGAGATTTTAATTTGCCGGGAATTGATTGGACTTCCATGTCAAACTTGTCAACTGGTTTGGGATCTCATTCATCTAATAACATCGCTTTATCAAGTAATTATATTATTAATTTTTGTTCTATTTTTAATTTATTTCAAATTAATACTATTAAAAATAACTGTGGTAATCTTTTAGATCTGGTTCTCACTAATGATAGGTTGATTAAATGTAATTCTTCTTTGGATTTCTTTTTTGAGAAGGATGTTTTTCATTGTCCGTTAAATCTTATTATACCTAACTCTCAATCAGGTTTTTTAGCATCAAATGAATATTTTTTTAACTTTAAAAAAGCCAATTATGACCAAATTTATGAGTGTTTACTTGATTGCAATATGGATATACTGTTTGATGATAATAACGTTAACATTAATAGTTTAGTTGATAGGTTATATGCATGACTAAATCCAGTTATTGATAAATACATTCCTAAGTTTTCTGTTAATTCAAACAGTTATCCGTTGTGGTTTTCTAAGAAACTTGTTGAAAGTATCAAACTAAAAAAAAAATA
Source organism: Diogma glabrata (assembly GCA_963693315.1). NCBI lineage: Eukaryota > Metazoa > Arthropoda > Insecta > Diptera > Cylindrotomidae > Diogma > Diogma glabrata. Next base: position 85,851,452 of record OY856188.1, on the reverse strand, counting down.
TCATAAAAGATTTAAACAATATAATTCCGATTACTACTACCAATTGTTTAAGTTAATGAGGTCCGAATGTCTTAAATTAGTTAAATATGATGAGCAACAGTTTATATCTAAAATTGAAGATGATTTATTGGTCGATCCTAATGCGTTCTTTAAATTTATTAATATTAACAATCGATTCCGAACTTTACCATCTAAATTTTATTATAATGGAATTAGTGCCGATTCTGGTAATGAGATTGCTAACTTGTTTGCTGACAAATTTAGGTCTATATATGGTAACTCTGATCTTGATTATTCCTCCATTGATTTCAACATCTGTGATAACATTTCATCTCTCTCTTTTTCGGAACATGATATTGAGGTATGCTTTGATAATTTAAATATCAAGGCATCACCTGGGCCTGATGGTATCCATCCTTTCTTTGTTAAAAAATGTCAGCATATTTTAGGAAGTTTTCTTCTTAAACTGTTTAACCTTTCGTTAAGTAGTGGTTGTTTCCCAACACTGTGGAAGGTTAGCTTTATCACGCCAGTTCATAAACAAGGTGATCTTGCTGATGTTAATAATTATAGGCCTATATGTAAGATGAACACGTTTGCCAAAATGCTTGATTTCTTGGTCTTTAATAAAATATCAGGCTACTGTCATAAATATATCATTGATCAACAACATGGTTTTTTTATGAGAAGATCAATAAATACTAATTTGTGTCTGTATGTGAATTATATAGTTGATGCAATTTTAAATAACAACACCGTGGATAGCGTCTATACTGATTTTGTTAGAGCCTTTGACTTGGTTAACATTGAATTACTTATAACTAAATTATATCATTATGGTATATCAGGTTCTCTTTTAAATTGGATATGCTCTTTCTTAAATAATAGAGTCCAAAAGGTTAAAATTAAGAACTATATTTCCAGTGACATTGCTGTTCTATCTGGAGTTGGGCAAGGAACTCATCTGGGGCCATTATTTTTTAACTTATTTATCAATGATATTGTTTCCTGTTTCGAGTTCTCCAAGATTCTTTTATTTGCTGATGACATGAAAATTTATTCCGTCATCAGGGATCAAGTTGATAGGACCAATTTTCAATCTGATCTAGACCGGCTTTCTAGATGGTGTTTTAAAAATGGTTTGTATCTTAATTTTAATAAATGTTATCAAATCTCCTTTAATAAAAAGAAGATTGATTTATTTAATTATTCCTTTGGCAAGAATTTGTTGATAATTTGTGATAAAGTTAAAGATTTGGGAATTTTTTTTGACTCGAATTTATCATTTTCATATCACATTGAATATCTATGTAATAGAGCAAAGCGAATAGTTAATTTTATTAAAAGAAATTCTAAACAATTTTTTTCAATTTCGGCTTTCAGAGTACTATACTTCTCCTTTCTATATCCTGTGTTAATCTATGGTTCAATTATTTGGAATCCCTATTTGAAATATCATATCAAGGAGCTTGAGTCGGTTAACCACTTGTTTTTTAGGTATGTTGCGTTTAAAACTGGCATTTCGTTTAGTTTTTTTAAACATGATTATAGATTGATACAAAGTTCGATTAATATCTCTAATTTAGAGACGGCCCGTTTAAGAATTGATATTATTTTTTTGTTTAAGATTCTCAATGGGCTTCTTGACTGTGGGAATCTTTTATTTTCATTTGGTTTGAAAGTTCCTTCTAGAATTTTTAGAAGAAGCGATTACTGTTTTGATACTTCGGTTGTCTCAAATAATTTAATTTTTCACTCAACTACTTTTAGGCTTAGTTTCGAGTTTAATAATTTTTTCTCTGACTTTGACATTTTTTCTGGGTCATTGGGAAGTCTAAAGAAGGAATCTAAAAGATTGCTAAGTTATTATTGATGTTCTTCACTTTATACTTTTTGTTTATGTATTAATTAATATATTTCTCTTTTGATTGTATTATTTGTTATAATGTATAAATTTTTATCATAATTTATTGTATTTTGGTTTTTTCATTGATTTTTTTTCTATTATAAACATTTTGTATGAATATTTTTTGTAAATTTTATTCAAGGGCCTCGCCCGTAAATAAATAAATAAATAAATAAATAAATAAATATCATACAATGATTAATTTTCTTTTTGATATAAATTATAAACACAGCAACGTTTTCTAACGAATGACCAATAAACCAACACATTATCTAAAAATAACAGCACGCGATTGAGATATGCAATTAATTATATAAATGTTAGTTGCAGATTTATGAGAACTTCAACAAATTGTTAAATCTATTATTTAAATTCATGACTTTATAATAAATCAGTTAGATGTGAAAAAATGTTAAATGAAATCATCTCCCGTTTTTTTTATAGTTGTATTACGCCATTTTTATCACTTTCATACATAAAATCCATATCCAATTTGATTTGATATTCATCCTTCAAATCGTTATTTATGATCGATTGCAGACAATATCATATTGATGATGATATGACTTCTATTTCCGCATTATAATAATAATAAAAAAAACAAGATCTTTTACCATGAAATACAACACCAATAAAAAATATTTGACCTTGTTTTATGTTACAAAATTTAGAAAGAGATCACAAACAACAATACGGTATTGTTGTATTAAGAATTTCTTGTATCAAGCAAGATTCTTAGGTAATTCCATCGTCGCAATATATTTTTTTCTTGTTTTCTCAATGTTTCATGGAATGATCTCATTCAAATTTAAATAATTATTAATTTTTGTTTTTTGTTTGTAATTATCATCGTCACGATTACACACAGTTTATAAATACAAAATAAACTTTGAAGTATTATTAGGTGTCGTTTGTTTCGAACAAAACTCAAAATGATATAAAATAAAATTTATATTTATATACATTATATACATTTATATACAATTTATATTTCTCTCTCTCCCTCACTACCTCCCTCCCGCCCTCTCTTTTTTCTTTCTCGCACTCTCTTCCTATTTCTCCTTCTTTCTCGCTCGCTTTTTATAGCTTAAACAATAGGCTTTTTTAACCTTTTATATCATTATCCTGGCTGTGAATGCAAATATATCTTTAATATAACAAAGAGGAAACAAAAAATATGGGCTATGGCCTTTAAAACCACACATGAAAATAATTCGAACAAAATTAAAGTTTTGTTTGGAATGGCAATTCATTTATCAAAGTCCTAGAAAATATTTGAACTTAAACGGAAAAATGCTCCAAGACAAACTCGTGTAACATAAGAAGAAAAGTAGATCGATACTAATTCTTGCTTTAAAGGGTCATAGGTTTGTCCCTTGTAGCGTGGGATCTAATTTCTTCTATGCAAGGTAATTAGCCGAAACTAGCTTATTTTACAGAACATAGTATCACCACAACAAATAAACTTATCCATATTTGATTCAAGCCGTCACCACCACCTCTCGCGAGGTCTTAAAGTCTTAACACCTTCGAACAGCGATAAAATCGTCCCACCTGCCTGGAATCTTTCGATTACTGATTTGGTCTTTGAGCTGGAATTGAGATAAGACTTCTCAAACCCACTTGCGGGAAAACCGGAAAAATACCATCACCCTCCAGAGATTTATACGGACCGGATTCAGGAGGATTATATAGCCCATTTCACTTTGGTGTGGGTAAATATTGTGTTCAATGATCTTTTAGGTGCAGGATCCGGAAGACGTACGTCTTCGTTGGCATTATCTTCGATGCTCACTTCTATTGAGTTCAGGTAATGTTTCTAGGATCTGAATGTAGCTAGTGGTGCATGTGCGAGTTGGTTTGCAGATTGAGTCTAGAGTGTTTGTGTGATCATCAATTTTCGGAGTCAGGCTGCAGCAGGCAGACTATCTTTCGTATTACAGAGCTGTTGCCTTCTTTTTCTTTTTGATTGTCTAAGTTCTTTATTATAGAAATAGTTAGAGCCACTCGGTACTCTTACCAATTATTTGTTCTTTCAACTTTTTTAAAGAGCTTTCTTTTTTTATTCCTTTTACGCACCAAGTTAACGCTCCACCAGGGTACATCTCTGCATCTTTTGGATTTAGTTATTAGTGTTTTAAAGTTGTATGCTTCAGTAATAATTTCTTGTAATTTGTTTGATGCAAAGTCAAGCTCTAATGTATAGTTGATTCTGCCACAACCAAGTTGGGCCAAGCTGGGTTTTCTCAGGATTCTAAAATACTAGATACTCTTCGGGTAGTGTTTTATGTTGAAACATATAAGCGTGATCAGACATGAAGTTTCCTTCGAAACCTGCCAGCTCTTAATATGGTTATCAATGTTTATGTTAGTCAAAGTAAGGTCAAAGACATCGCTCCTGATTGCATTTTGTCTACCTTTGTTTGCAATAAATACATTGTTTGTATACAAAAAGTGAAGCAGACGCTCACCTTTTTCATTGATACTACTACTTCCCCACACTGTGTGACGAAGCTACAGTGGTTATTATGCAATACTTGATAAGTTTCCTTACCATATATGGTTCTGTTTCGTCCTCATCCCCTGGAAAGTACGCAAAAGAAAAAATAAATTTACGAACTCCATCTTGGAGAAAATGAATTTCCATCCACACGGCTGCAAGATCAGTAGATCAATTCTTTTAATAACAATATTTTCAGGTATTTTTTTAAGAGAATGGCGGTTCTCGGTTTTATCACATCTAAAGAATAGTTCAGTTTTGTATTTTTGATTAATCTGAACGCAGCTTAATTTAGGTGGTAGAGATTTTTGCCTAGATCGTATAAGTGTGCTATCTGAGTAAGCTGATAAATCTTAGAGTAAGCTGATAAATCAGGTATTATCATTAAATCAGACATGGTATGTGTGCTGTCTGAATTAGTATTACTGATAAACCAGGTGTAATGAACACTGAACCAGCTAGTAATGTTACTAACAGGAAACAATCGGAGGAGTGCTTGCCAAACGAGGTTTTATTCCAGCGAACATTAGCCATGTGTGTCTGAGAAATAATTTCCGCCAGTTCAGTACAAGTAATCAGATATCCAGGCAAAACGTACATTTTTTTTTTTTTTTTTTTTTAACGGCGTTCATGCTCCATGTAGGAGCGTTGCCAGGCTAATCAGCTTCGAATATTCACCACGGTCATTCGCAACAGCGACATAATTACCATGGCAGCCGATTTTTTTAAGGTCGTTTATTACGTCAGTCTCCCATTGTAGTCGTGGTCTACCTCGCGGTCGCCCACTCCCTGGGGTACTAACGTACATTTTTCTAATCATTCCAGACTGTGAATCGGCTCGTAGAACATGCCCAAACCAAGCAATCCTATTAGAACGGATACAACCTATTATATCAGGACCCTCAAGAAGGTCTCTGATCTCAAAGTTATATCGGGTTCTATACTCTCCATCGTCTGTCTTAAGTGGACCAAAAATGTAGCGTAATATCTTACGCTCAAATACAGATAAATGCGATTCGTCATTTTGTGTAAGGGTCCACGTTTGTGATCCATACATCACAACCGGTCTAATCAATGTCTTGTATAACTTGAGCTTGGTGTTAGTTGATACATACGGAGATCCAAGGAGAGGTTTGATTGAGTAGAAAGTTCGATTACCTGCAGCGATTCGAGCTTTTATATCTGTAAGTATGCTGTTGTTTGAGTCAAGCATTGATCCCAAATATTTAAAAGATTCAACTCCCTCAATTCGTTCATCGCCGCACATCAAATCTTTCTTCTCAGACTCTCTTGAAACATTCATATGTTTGGTTTTATTGTAGTTAATTTGAAGACCAATTTTTCTAGCTCCACTCTCAAGCGACTTAAAAGTCTCACTCATAACAGCTTCACTTCGGCCGAGGATGACAACATCATCAGCGTATGCAATCATCTGTACTGAGTTTATTGACAAGATATTGTTGTTAGTCGGTAGTTTCTTTTGACGGCACACATATTCCAAGGCTAAATTAAAAAGTATAGGAGAGATAGCATCACCTTGTCTTAACCCGGAGTCGACTTTAAAAAACCTTGATATTTCGTTCTCTACTCGTACACAACATTGAGAGTTCTGTACTGTCATTTTGCATAGTGATACCAGTTTACCAGGAATTCCCATTGACACCAGAGCAGACCATAGAGTCTCTTGTTCGAGAGAGTCGTAGGCCTGCCTGAAATCAATGAAAAGTTGGTGCACAGGTATGTTGAACTCTCGACACTTTTCCAAAATCATCCTTATCGAGAAAAGTGCATCGGTGGTACCTCGGCCCCGCCGAAAACCACACTGATATTCTCCAAACAGTTGTTCAGCAAAAGGATTGATTTTGGATAGCAAAATGTATGAAAAGATCTTATATGCTGTGCAGAGTAGAGCGATTCCTCTGTAGTTTGCACATTGTAGGCGATTACCTTTTTTATGGATTGGTATCAGCATAGCTGTGTTCCAGTCCTGTGGCATGGCTTCAGTCCTCCATATCATTTGAACAAGTTCAAACAATCTTAAGGATAGAGTTTCACCACCATGTACAATCATTTCGGATGTTATATCGTCGATACCAGGTGCTTTATTGCATTTTAATTTTGACAGCGCCGCATCGAATTCCTCTTTAGTGGGTTCGTCTACATGTACCTTTGACGCACGAATAAGCTTTGCTCGTCGCCCGACTTGTTTCTGGTCACTTAAGTTGAGAAGATTCTCAAAATAAGCGGCCCAAGTATCTAAAATATTTTTAAGGTCTACTTGTAGCTCCCTATCTTCGTTTTGAATAGCAGTCGATCTAGTTTGAGGGTCCTTCTTTAAGGTTTTAACCTGTTGAAAGAAGTTACGCGATTGATGTTCTTTATTGAAGCTTTCAATCTCCTCACACTTTCTCTTCCACCATTCTCTCTTCGTTCGTCTACATAACTTTGTAACGGCTTGTCTTGCCAGTTTATAGTTCTCCTTCGTGGACCTGGTGTTGCGTCCTTGCAGACATTTCAGATAGCAATCTCTTTTGTATTGAATAGCGTCAAGACATGCTTGATCCATCCATGGCTTCTGGGAGTGGTTTTGTGGTCGTCCAAGTATTCCCTCAGCAGCGCTTAAAACAGCATCTTTGAGCAAATACCATGACTTATCGACGTCTCCATTAATGGTTTCTGATTTCTCCAATGTTTCGGCAATATGGTTTTGATATCTCTCTTCTGTTTCTGCATTCTTTAGTGATGAGATGTTAAATCGTTTCCGTTGATTGAATTTCGGAATGCTTGGGTTTGGGAAGTGGAACCTTATTTTAGCACATACAAGAAAGTGGTCACTTCCAATGTATGCACCTCTAAAGGATCGCACATCCAGAACACTCGAAAAGAGACGTGCTGTAACTAGCACGTGATCAATTTGATTTCGAGTGTTTCCATTCGGTGAGACCCATGTCTGCTTATGAATCGATCGGTGCGGAAAGAAAGTACTGGCAATTCTCAAATTATTTGATAATGCAAACTCAGTCATTCTCTCACCATTATCATTCGAATTCAAATGCAGACTGTTGGGGCCCACCACATTTCCATAAGAGATATCTCTTCCAACCTGTCCATTAAAGTCACCAAGAACGTACATTAAATATTTATATTTAGAAACCATTAAAAAAAACTAGATTCTCTTACATTACAACATTACACCATTAAATCACTTACATTGCACTTTATCAAACGAAACAAAAATTAAATAAACTTGCTATACCTATTATATACGTTCTACCAAGAGCAAATTTATTTCATCATCGTATATTTTCAAAATTTCTGTATTTTGTTAAATTATCATTATGAACATAAACTTTATTTTTTTTTAAATCAATGTCATAATCCGTAACCGTACTCCATAGTTAGCACTAAGGCAATCACAACAGTCACGTAGTTACCACAAGACAATCACTTTTTTTTCTATTTGTATCTTCAACAAATTTTCTTTTATATTTTTTTTCTATTTCTTTTAATGAATTACTAAGCTCAATTCTGTTTTAATCTATCTTCTTTATCATAACCCAAAATTAATGTCACCGAGTTGCAGCAAAACTTATCACTATATTATCAAAAACAAAATCATTGCAAACAGGGTTGAGAAAGATATGAATAAAAAAACGATAAGTTGTATTGACCGCGTTAATTGCAAAAGAAAGTTTTTCCGGACAAATCAATTTTTACGGCGACAACAGTTTCGTAAAAAAGGCATGATCCTAGAGTAAGACATGGTGCACAGTTTTGTTGTTAGTTTATGTGATGCGTTTAAAAAAGCATCGCTTTCATGTGAAATTTTCCTGCTTTGCATACATTAGTTCACTAAAATAATGAGGTACAATGGTCAACCAAAACGGAACCCTGTGTTGCGATAACAGTTAAGACATTAATTTAAGATGAAGAATCCCCTGATCTCTAATATTCCTATCTTGGCACATGTCCTATCTTGGCTTGGGTTAAAGGAAAGGAATAAGAAGGAAATGGATTTTATGAGTGGGAGAGGTGAGAAGTGTTCTGTTCGGGACCCTTATTGGTTATTAGGAGTTGCTCTGATAGCAAACGGATCGAAGAGGTTTATCCACTATCCAATACCTGCGGTTCCATCTGGTTGCTCACACTTGAAGTCCTAAGTAATTATGTTCATTTAGTATCGTGTAGAGAATGTTCGCCCAGTTTGTCCAATATAAAATTAACAGTTCGAAACATTAACATAACATTAGTTTCAATTGCCTTACTATCCAATAATTAATTCTCCGCTATAGTCAAACTAATTTGTGCTGTTATCAATTTATTTAATTTTTTTCAATTTTTTCTTTCCAAATGTTTGCAAACAATAAGAAGTTAGACAAGGTAAGCTTATAGGCTTTCGAGTTAAATTAGTTTAAATTTTCATCTTATCGATAGGAATAGTTTTAAGAATAATGATATTGCATAGTTTTCTTCTTTTCTGTTAGAACAATTGACTAATAAATAAAAACAAATAATTGTTCATGACTTTGATGAAGACCAACTTAGAAAACTTGGCAGCTATATTAGTCGAATTAACTGAACCAAAATTGAATTTTGTTAGACAAAAATTGAATTCTGTTCTTTTTGATATCAACTAACATCATTTTATCAAACCAAACATTATATACAAATTTCTTCAGTATACCGAAACTCACGACAACAATTCATAAAATTATATTAATTACAAATCTTTGAAAAATTCATATTCATATTAATTTTCTTTTCTTTGTTTTATTTATTATACTAATTTATTCTTTTGAAATTATTCATTTATTCTTCTCTTACTTATATTTTCTTCTCTGTTTTTTTTTGTTATAAATATTTGCATTTTAATGTATTTATTAAGAAAATGGTAAGATAAAATGAATGTTTGGTTTTGGATTCAAGGCTGTTATATTTTTATGTGGTTGTCTAATTATGAAGATGATACACTTATTTTATTATATACTTTATTGATATAAATTTATGATTTGTGTACATTTACTTATTTTAATTTACATGTTGTTCGCCATCTTGACATCTGACAATCTTTATGTAAGCAGGGTTGTCCACTTATTCTTATGTGGGATATGTGGATATAATTTACGTTCCACATACAACATCTCCCTTTTTATTAATTCAATTTTCTCATTCATCAATACTACAATGAATATAAGATTTATCTTTAACTTGTCTTAAATTTTGAAGTTATAAAACATAAAAATTTAATTATAATTTATACTTCACGTATAGCAATTACATTAGAATTAATAATAGTTCTAAACTATACTGAAAATTTATCAAATCCAAAAGTAACTTAAACTTTATATTACTAATGATATATAATTCATTTACTCAATTAATTATTTTTAAATCAAAATTTTACTTATAAAAATATCAATTTATTTTTACTACTAATTAAACAACATAATTTTATATTTTCTTCCTTTTTTTTTTTTTTTTTTTTTTTTTAACTCATATCATACTCATTAAATCTTTGAGGGAGTTTAATATGTCTTCCTGTTCTTGTTGTTCTAGATGTAGGACTTGAAACATTTTCCGAAACTGAAGGACCCGAAATATCTTCAGTATGAGTACTTTGATTCTCATCGGTAAAATTGTTCGATTCCACATCGTTTGATTCCAATTTCTTTTTTAAACAAAATTTGTTTCCCGACTTTCTTAAATGATAAGAATTTCGTCTAACTTCGTTACCATTTTCATTTATTAAAAAATATGATCTAGGAGTGTCTGCTTTACCCAAAATTTTACCAGATTTCCAATTTTTATCCTTACCACCTTCTTGATAAACCACATCTTCTCCTATTTCGAATGATGCTCTCACATGAGCTCTTTTATTATAATTTGATTTCATTTTGTTTTGTTTTTCAAACAATTCCTTTTTCACATCCTGAACAGGTTTAGGATCTAACAATGAATTTTTTATCGGAAGTTTTGTTCTTAAACGTCTACTCATTAAAATTTGTGCTGGCGACAAGTTTAATCCAGCTAAAGGTGTGTCACGATACTCCAACAATGCTTTCCATAATGCTGTACCACTTTCATGGCATTTTTTCAACATTAGTTTTGCAATGTGAACACCTTTTTCCGCCATGCCATTTGACTGCGGATAACGTGGACTTGAAGTAATCACTTCAAAGTTATTTTCACGACTAAATTTAGTGAATTCCCATGACGAGAAAGGCATATTATCCGAAATTAATTGCTTTGGTACCCCATGAGTACTAAATATAGACTCTAGAACTTTAATAATATCGTAAGCTGATGCACTATTCATCTGACGAACTTCCAACCATTTCGAAAAATAATCGTAAAGAACTAAATAGTATTTTGACCCATATTGGGCAACATCACTAGCGATTTTTTCGAACGGTCTGTCAGGAATCTCATGAGGGATTAACATTTCCTTTTTATTGGCTGATCGAAACTTTTCACAAATTCCACATTTAAAAATTAATTCTTCAATGTCAGAATTTATACTAGGCCAAAATAATAAAGTTTTCGCCCTAGCAATAGTTTTGGTCACACCAAAATGACCTTCATGTAACAAGCTTAACATTTCTTTTTTCAACGAATTTGGTACTATTACTCTATCCATATAAAATAAAATTCCATTTTCGAAATAAATTTCATTTCTTATTTTCCAATATTTTTTTAAATTTTCCTCAACTTTTGTTTTAGAAGTGGGCCATCCATTTACACATTTTTTTATAATTTCTGACAGAATAGGATCTTGACTAGTTTCTCTCACAAACGTAGTAAGTTTGTCTGGTGTTATATTTATGGAATGAACTACTTCCGTTATAAATGTCTCCTCATAATTTTCAGCATCATTTTTGTTAAAATTTCGAGACAGTAAATCTGCCAAAAACATATATTTACCAGGGACATATTCTAGCTGAACATTATATTTTAATAATTTCATACGCATAATTTGAATTCGTGCGCAAAAAATATTATTAATATCTTTTTTGAAAATCGAAATTAGTGGCTGATGATCGGTTTCCACTACAATTTTCCTACCATAAATATAATGATGGAATTTGCGACAGGCATACACGATCGCCAAAAGCTCTTTTTCGATCTGCGCGTATCTCTTTTCCACGTCCGTCAAGCTTCTTGATGCATACGCAATGGGTTGCTTATCTTGCAATAGACATGACCCTAAGCCGTTTTGTGATGCATCTGTTTGTATTTTTACCGGCTTATTAACATCAAAATGACCTAATACGGGCTGGCTTGAGATTAAATTTTTAATTTTATCTAGTACGGTAGAATGTACATCTAACCATTTAAATTCAACATTTTTCTTCAAAAGCGCATTTAACGGCGAAGTTAACTCAGACATATTTGGTATAAACGCTCTTAAATAATTAACCATGCCTAAAATTCCTTGTAACGCTTTTTTATCAGGCGGAGCTGTTATTTCTTTAATCGCCTTAATTTTATCAAAATCTGGTTGTATACCTTGACCTGATATTACATGACCAAAATATTTCACTTGCGGAACACAGTATTGAAATTTTTTAGCATTAAATTTTATATTTAATTCACGTGCCCGGGACATAACTTTATCCAATATTTTGTCATGTTCTTCTTTTGTTGGTGACGCAATCAATAAATCGTCGATATATTCTTCCACCCCATCTATATCACCAAAACTTTTCTTAATTAATCTTTGAAAAACCATTGGTGCGGTTTTTAGACCAAACGGTAATCTTTTAAACCTAAAGCATCCAAAAATCGTATTAAATGTACACAATTTACTAGAATCATCGTCCAGCTCTATTTGCCAGAACCCTGATTTAAGATCTAGTACGGAAAAATATTTACAACCGCTTAAATTGCTAGTCAGTTCTTCCAAACTGGGTATTGAAAAGTTCTCATTTACGATATGTTTATTCAACTCAATTGGGTCTAGGCACACACGAATAGATCCGTCATTTTTTTCTATAAATGTGCAATTATTAACCCAATTAGTTGGCTCGTCTACTTTTTCAATTATTTTATTCTCTAACATATCATTTAATTTTTTCTGTACACGTCCTCTTAAATGAATCGGGATACGTCTAGCTGGTTTTATTATAGGAGTGACATTTGGAGCTATTATAATTTTATATTTAGCTGGAAATTTACCCATTCCATCAAAATTTTCTTGATATTTTTTAACAAAATTCTCTTTTTCCAAACTAGAAACATTTTTTACGGAAATGTAGCCCATTAATTCAGCAGAACCTAGTCCCAGAATAGCACAAGCGTTTTCTTGCACTACAAAAAATTCAATATCAAAAATTCCCTGACTATTTTCACATTTTAAATTTATTTTCCCAACTACTTGAATTTTATTTCCACCATACGCCTCTAACCTGACATTAGTTCGAACAAAACTATCCGGATTTATATTTAATTCCTGGCTAATTTTAAGTGGTAAAACATTCACTTCCGATCCTGTATCAATTTTAAATTTAATATTTTTATTTTTCAAAACGATAGTTTCAATCCAACAATTTTTTCCAGAATTTTCAACAGATGACACAAATAATATTTCATTAATATCTAAATCTGTATCAACAGTACTCACCTGATTTAATTTTTTAACCATTTTATTACAGGCTACCTCAAAGTGTCCCGGAATCCCACAGCGTTTACATTTTTTCCCAAATGCTGGACATTCACGTAATTTATGCCAAGTCCGACATCTAGAACAATTAATTTTTTTAACACTATCCGAATTATTATCTACATTTTGAGTTGAACTTTGTTGACTGTAGACATCTTTGTTGAATTTGTTGATTTTACTGCTCTCACTTCGTTTTTTCTTCTTGTTTTTATATTTTGATTGATTTTTTTCTGATGACTTCACATTTAACTCGTTGACGTGTGACATAACCTCTTTAGTAATAATTTTTGTATCTTCAGTTGTTTTTGCCTTTTTGATAACATTTTCCAACGTTGGATCATCTTGTTTAACAAAATATTCTTTTAGTTCTTGGTCGCAGATTCCAAAAACTATCCGATCACGTAACATTGCCTGTTCCTGAGTACCAAATTCACAAGGAGTAACTAATTTCTTTAAATCACGATAGAAATTTTCAAAAGGTTCTTCACTTGCTTGCTTTCTATGATAAAATTTATTTCTTGCATACAAAACATTAGATCTTGGTTTACAATAATCATCCAATGCTTTTACAATCGTCTCGAATTCCTCCAAATCATTTTCATCTAAATCCAATGCAGTTTCTATCAAATCGAGTGCTTCATCGCCAATTAAATTTTTAAGAATTGCGGCTTTCACATCTTTTTCAATCTCACCCATTGTAGAAGCTTTAAAATAAATTTCCAAACTTTTTTTAAATTTAGCCCAATTTACAGCGAGATTGCCCTCTAAAGACATTTTACAAGGCTTATTTGGATTTTCCATATTTAAAATTATTTTATTTTCTCCGCTTCAAATTTCAACAACCAAAACTAAATAAATTTTCCAGTTGCACGAGGTTCATAGAATCTTAATTTTTTATTGACATCCAATAAATCCTTTTTACTGCGCCATGTTATATTTTTATGTGGTTGTCTAATTATGAAGATGATACACTTATTTTATTATATACTTTATTGATATAAATTTATGATTTGTGTACATTTACTTATTTTAATTTACATGTTGTTCGCCATCTTGACATCTGACAATCTTTATGTAAGCAGGGTTGTCCACTTATTCTTATGTGGGATATGTGGATATAATTTACGTTCCACATACAACAAAGGCGAACAAGAGAATTACAAGTTACAACCATTAAAAATCGATCCAATTTATTAGCCAAAAAAATCTCTGTCGTAATTCTTAGTACATATATGGAATTATTTTTTATAAAGGGGATGGATTAGATGTCAAATAGGATTTTGTCGTGCAAATTTAATTGACTGTAATTATGTAACCATTATATTCTCTTTACTTTACTCTAAGCAATCAGTATTTGTGTGAAACTTTAACCTAATTTGGAACATTCGGTTTTCTAACACTAACAACATTTAAAATGCGTAAATATTGATTTGTACCAAAATTGAATTCAAACACTAGCAGTCTTTCGATTTTTGATTAAATTTGCATTAATTACTGAATAGTTTAAATGCAAGTTATCACATAATGTATAAACTCAAGGATAGACAGAATTTATTTCTAATATGTCACTAAGCTTAAATGTTCTCAAGTTATTTAAACCACTTAGATCGATTTAATATAATTAAAAAAGTTGTTTACCTTACAACAATTTTCTAAAGAATTCGATTCGATTTAACATTGTGTTAACAATATTCTTTGGTTTCATTATCGTTTAATTGTATTGTGGTCGACTGTTATTTGTTATGAATGATTTACTACAATGTAATTGATTTGAAATTTCTGTTATTAATTAGAAAGTATGTTCGTAGGGTTAGATATATAAGAACGAGTACGACAGTGATAGACACTAGACAGTCAAATTTCTTGTTGATAGACAGTCAAGTTTCAAACGTTGCAGTTTTCACTATTTCGATGAAAAGCACATATTCTTGGCAATATGCCTTTTCATCTTTTTTTCCTTCTTCCAGAACTATAGCTAATCAGACTGATCAATATCATTCCAATAAAATGCAATTATTTCTCTTTCATTCGATATCTTTAAAGATATATGTTATAAGCAGTTATTTCTAATTCACACACGTTCAACTTTGTTTTCAAATTTCCCCTGGCAGTGATTAATAAATAAATTGAAATTTCTCCCATAACCCCAATACAAGAAGGTAAATCCATTTCAAACATGTTATATGAATTTTTATATCTCACACAAAAAATTTCCCATAATCATCTTTCATCTCGTTTTTGAAATTTTCATTTCAAATCAATTAATTCCTCTTTAAATGTTAAACTAATTATATTGAATTAAAAAAAAAAATTATTTTTCTTTTCTACAAAAACAATAATTAATTTTCCATGAATAATTTTGATTTAATTAATCCAAAATCAAATCTACCACGAAAAAAAGATAAAAACAGAAATCATTATTTAGGATTTCAATTCTCATGCGATAATAAATTATTTCATTTTCTTCTGTATATGAACAGACATTAAGGAAAGAGAATACCAAAAATAGAAAATTTTTAGAACTTCAATCCATTCCATCTGTTACAATTGATAAGTTTGCAACAGAATACCAAACGTAAAGTAAAATTAATTTTCTTTTTATTAGAAGAAAAGTTTCTTATTATTATTACATCGTTTCTGTTTATTTTGTTTGGTTCGTTTCGGGTCTGTTATGTTCCATATTACTTATATTTATAATAATAATAATAAAAGAAAGAATGGCAGTAAGTAGATTTTTTTGTGAACAAGAATTACTGTTATTATTATTATATATATACAAGGTGTGCGTTTGTCGATAAAAAAAAAATTAATCGTTTTAGATAAATCATTGTTAATGCA
Source organism: Diogma glabrata (assembly GCA_963693315.1). NCBI lineage: Eukaryota > Metazoa > Arthropoda > Insecta > Diptera > Cylindrotomidae > Diogma > Diogma glabrata. The sequence goes on along the minus strand of OY856188.1, from coordinate 85,835,549 downwards.
AACATACAAACGAAAGAATAATGAAAAGTTTTACTGTCATAGCAGTAAGTGAAACACATGAAAATTAAACTAAAACGATAATACCATAAATCAATTTAACATAACTGATGCTACAAGAAGGCAAAAATATAATCTGACTTATAACTTCCTTTAATTCCTTTCTCGACATAAAATGTCAGATTGTAATCATCAAATGTTTCCGACAAACATATATTTACTATTTCTATTAACCCATTGCACTTACACAGTTTGCTTTTGTGTAAATTTTGTTTTTTATTTTATCAAAATAAATAAGAAAAATTAAATTGAAAATTTAATAATGGAATGGAAAATAAGTGACATAAATTCGGAAGCATGTTTGTGTGGTTAAGGAAGAAATTATGTAACACAACAAAAATAAGTTTGCAGAAAATCTTATTATTTTGTTACAAATATTTTGTTACTGCAACATTTTTGTTGTTGTTTTGTTAAATTGTGGTTTTGCAAAGTAACAATAGAAAAATTGGAAAAACATAAAAGATATTTGACATTTTTGGAAAAATAAAAGAGAACTTTTGTTGTTTAAATTTTATATTGATATAAAATAAAATAATTTGACGTGGATTAGTCGTTTGATTAAAATGTATGGTACTGATGATGGGAAGTAATTGGTCCAAGAATGTGATAATTGAAATTAAAATTATATTTTTGTAACTTTGGAAACTGATAAAAATATATTTTACATTAGCAAATACGATAATTATTAACCAATCAGATTAAAAAATTATTTGCAGCACAAAACGATTTTTTTGCGTTTCATTGCGTGATTTAAGTATGTTCCGATCGATGAATCACTGTGGTCAATTTGATTCAATGACAGTTGCAAATTACTTTTCAGAAAATTATCATCATAGAATCATAGATTATAGTTATTATTATTTTATGTTACAATTATTTTTTGTGTTTAAAGTTTAAACGCACTTAGTAACTATAGGTTCCTAGATGCTATCATACATATATAGACGTTAGACTTCGGAGTTCTGGATTTAAAATTCACATATTTTGAGGCAAAAAATTTTATTCAAAGCAACTTGCTTGAAGTTATCAATCTGTGAAGCATTAATATTATTATTTATTTTATATATCCGTATAGAAATTATTTCCACACAAAAAGGTGCCCTAAATCTTTCGATTAACCACGCATTTTTGTAAAAAGAAAGCAATCGAATAACAAAAAATTGTCATACCAATATAAATTGTAATGAAATTTTACAACTCAATTAACACCTACCGGAAGAAAAATCAATCAACCAAACAAAATGTAAATTGTTTTAATAAATCTAAATGCTTTTAACACCACAAACCCGCATCACTCATTACTCCATTCGTTCACCAAACTATATTAAAACAATTAAATCTATTTAACTGTAAGTTGATAGGTTCATCTTCGACATACAAGAACATACACAACAATGATTCAATTATTATATTCTCTTTTCTTTAAGAACAACAATAACAAAATCCAATTAATCAAAGTGAAAATAGTTTTCAAACTCTGCATAAAAGTCTGAGAGTAAAAACTAACAGAAGAAAGAAATCAAGAAATTCATTTATTTCTACTTAATAATTCTTTTCTTTTAATTATAATTAATAGTTTTGATCAAATTTGGAACACAAATTGCTTTGGATTTATTTATTTTAGTTATGTGAATAGATAGGTAGGTAGACCTATTCGGTTTGTATAATAATAGTAAGAGAAAGAAATGTTTTTATTTGATGATGATAAAAAAGTTTGATATCGATCTTATTTATATGTGTAGAATATACTATTGATATGTGTGAATCGGAAGAAGAAACGTTTCATCAAAACGTATGGCAATAAGAATTATTGAATTGAAAAATAATAATTTGGTTGGATCTACGTTAAGGTGAAAGTAATAATTATAATTAATTTATCTATTTAAATTATAGATGTTTAATTGCTTTCAAGTTTATTGATTTTGGATGTAATTTTAGATGAACGGGACTGTGCTGCGTCATAGAAAGTGGTTAATGTTTAACTAAGTACTTCAAATTTTTTAAGAAACCAAAGATTTTTAGTTTAATTTCATGTAGTTGTAATTTGATGTGTTTTTCTAACATTTTCTAGTAGTAAATTTGTCACTTTTTGACAGAGTTGGTTTGTTTTAAACACTTTTGTTTTAAACACTGTTTAAAACAAATTTTTTTTTTTAAACAATGTTTTAAACAAAAATTGTTTTTTTTTTAAATATTGCATGGTTGCTTATTTTCTATCCAATAGAACTGTTGTACACTGTCGTGTTTTATCGTTTTTGATACATTTTACCACCTTAAAGCACCTTTTAGCACCTTGTGACAGGCCAAGAATTTCAGAGAGCCGACCGAAGCGACATCGAACACCGATCCAAAAACGAGGAATATCATCTACAACAATAGTTACAGAACAAATCGCCTTTATTTCTCAGATAGTCAATGAGGACGTAAATCAAAAGTCCCAGCTACCTACAAAATTATCATCCATAACTTTCCCAATCTTATATAGATTCCATTGCTATTTAACATATTTTAAACATCGTCAAATAAAATCGTTGCTAGCATCTCATAAGTTAGGGTTATGTGAGACTCATTATATTGAGCATATAACTGACGTCGATAATGCTATTCCCATCCAGCAACACAACTACGCAGCAGCTCAAGTAGATATGTATTCTGAGCTTGATAGCATGCTGGCTCTACCTACCTAGGTGTCATAGAAGATAGTTGTAATGCTTGGAGTTAACCTATGACTGTTGTGTACAAGAAAAATAGTAAAACCAGGTTATGCTTGGATGCTTGGTGTGTAAATGTCATTAAACGCAAGGGTGCATACCCTCTACCAATCATAGACGGTTCACTGAGTCGACCAGGTAAGCGTATATTTCCCAGTATTTAAAAGGTGCATTCTGACAGATGCCTTTAGATCAGGAATCTGAAGACAATAGCACGACGATTTGCTCATCACATTTTCCACTTATGAACAACATATACAACTCCTATCTCAACATCCTGAGATGTTAACACAAAGAACTCATGACCGGCTATAAATGTGGAAAAAGACATAGTTTTGAAGGAAATAGAGTATGTCGGTTATATAGTTGGTAATGGATGGTTTACCCGTTAATAGAGATAAAGTTCCAGTAATCATTGAATTTCGAATCAATTCGAGCTATCGGCTCGTCTCCAGCATATCATCTCTACTGACTAAAGAAATCAAAAAAGTTTGTTAGGTCTGAAACCGCAAAAATGTGGGTCACTGCAACAACTTTTAATTTCAGCGCCTGTCACAGTAAATCCTACTTTTCACGAAGGTTTAATATCCATTGTGATACTAGTAAAACGGGAGTTGGATTTGAAGTGTGTTGTTTCACAAGGCAGAAATGAACGAATGAAACCGAGAATTTATTATAGTAGGTAATCATTATCAGCAATGAATCTCTGTAGGTGCTAGCAAAGAAAAACGGTTTGATAAATTTTTGACATATGGACTTGTAGAATTAACAAGAAAGACGAAATTTTCTGGGGATAAACTGGATAATATATACTGATATTTACTTTTCTGATATTTCATTTTATATCAAATTATCGATGCCATTAATATTACCATACCATAGTCAGTACACAGTCCGTACCGTTCTTTAACATATTAATCATAATTATTCTGTCATAATTTCAAACATTTTTACTCTCCTTTACTATTAAATAATTGCATTTTTAATACCTTGTAGTTTATACCCTATCTGCTTTATGAAATATTTTCCACAATTTTTAATAATAATATTTAAATCGACCTTTCACAAAAATTCCATATTTGAATTCAGTTTAATTGAATTTATAGAAACACAAAAACCATTTGAAATTAAGAAAAGGTAGACATTCAGATATACAAATAAAAAAACATGGATATAAGATATAAGTAAATATCGTAAAAACAAAAATAAACATACAACTATTAGAGATGTTAGATAAGTAGATATAGTTCTACCTCTAGTCAATACAAGAAGCGTCTATGAATACCCGCTAATACTTTTCAACTTCCATTCGTATATTAATTTCAAGCAACGTTTATTTATTCAAATTGAGATGAGATTACATAGACAACAAGAAATAAAAAAAACTATAACAGCAAACAAAAAACTACTTTGCAATATTATTTTTTGTTGGTGGATTGTAGCTTTTTAGTTTTTTTTAAGTTTAATTTCGTTTATAAAGTTTGCTGGAACATAAAATGATAGAAAGTTGTTTCAAAGACTTTGAATAGTGGTTTACGAAAAAGAAAATACTCTTATAGCTTAGAAAGAAACATAAAATCAGAACTTCAAACAAGTCTCTTCTTTAACAACAACGCGTCTTCAGCAATCCAATTTTATTTAATTTCATAACAAAAATTTAACTGCATTACATTTAAATACAATTATAAAAAAATTGAAACGGAAATAGGATTTGCAAATTTGCATTCCTTTTAGTATTTTTTACGTAAGTTATTAATAAAATAGAAAAAAAATCTAATTACTTAAGAAATCAAATGCTTTCTACCAGAAGAAGTTGTTAGTGCTATGTTATTTTACTTTCATGCTGAAACAAGTCGAAGTTAGAAAAGAATTAACCGAGGGAGCTAATGTTTCAAAGAGAATTATATAGAATTATATAGAACTATATTTTACTATCAGTTGATATTATCAAACCGGGGATCAGGGTGAGTGTTTATCTACTAAAAGTAAGTGTTAAGCTAATGAAGAAGAGTTTAGCTACAACGGTTCAACAGCCAATTTCCAGATCTGACACTTGCCACTAAATGCTCAATACACCTCCTCGTTAGTAACCGCAGGTAACTAAAATTTATTTTAGGCTTAGTATTAAGGGCAATATACTGAAAGGGTTGGGAGTGCAGTTAACACACTCATCCCAGAAAAATGGAACCGTTAAATATGCTAATCAGAACAATAATAACAGACCCGTAAGACAAACCAAATTTTAACTGGACTTGAAAAAGGACAAGGCTAAGAAATCTGAACATTGAATGTGCATAGTTCGTGCGCTTCTTGGAACTGGTTCTCTTGTTGGTGCACGCATACAAAAATCTCTGATAAAATTCAACCTGATTTCTACTCGAAACATACAAAAATATCACTCTAATTGCCGTCCATGCTGCATCGACTGCATCTAAAATCGTCAACGAGAAGGACACTTATTACAAAGTACTGCACGAAGCTTTGAAATCAACACCAAAACCTGACTTCGTTATGGTTTTCGGTGACCTTAATAGGCAATCGGATAGAGATATCCCTTATGAAAGTACAGTTTGCATATGAATTTAAGTGGTAATGGTGAGAAATTGGCTGAGTTTGCATTATCAAATAATTTAAGAACTTGAGACTTGATTCAATAATTTGATTTGCGACTTGGGTCTTACCGAATGGAAACAGTCAAAACCAAATAGATCACGTGTTAGT